>PVKS010008529.1:0-67905 GCA_004027875.1 Aplodontia rufa | reverse complement strand
GAAATATTACAAGAGAAAATTATCTTACTTAATTTGTGATGTATTTTCTTCTCTGATGCCACTTTAGATCTTTTTACTTTGGAGTCACCTGAAAAATGCAATAGAGTATCAGGAGTAATAAATGCTGTTAATTCCAGGTTGATAGTTTGCCAACTTTAGCATAAGTAGTTTAAATACTAACCTGATAATAAATTTCACTACTTTTTGCCTTTCATTGCAAAGAAATAAAAACTAAGGAAAAATAGTATAACATTTGTCTAGACTTTGCTACCATGAACATATCTTAAAAAGTGTAACATTTAGGGACTGTAGTGGTGACTCAGTGGTTCGAGCACTTCCCTGGCATGCATGAGGATGGAGATTCAAACTCCAGCGCCACATATACAACTGAATGTGTTGGAGAAAAAAAGGCCAGATGAAAAATAAAATTGATTCTTTCTTTCTCTTTCTTTCTCTCTCCTTCTTTTTTAAAAATTAAAATATAACATTTAAAAAGAACAAAAACCAAACAAATTTTCTATTGCTCATGGACAAGGGAAATAAGCCACTGATGGATAAAAATGCAGGGCATGACAATGAATGAATAATATCCTAATAATGTGATCTATGATTCATCTGCAACCTTCTTCTTAAAATTATGAAACAGTGCAAATGTCCTCAATTTACCAATGTGTCAAAAAGCTCAGGAGTTCCCAATTTTAAATGTGATAAGTAGCAATGATAGATACCATTAATTCTTTCCCTGCCTACACACACGTATTCTTTACCAACAAGCAGAGACTCATTTCCCTCTTGAACCTCTATAATGCTTAGTAAACTTGCTTGAATAATAAAATGCAACAAAAATCACTCTCTAAGATTTTAGAATCTAAGTCCTTCTAAGATATACAGGTTCTCCTGGGGATCTTTCTTTGGGGGAAAAATAACAATACATTAAGATTGACTACTGAAGGTTGCCGTGCTGTGAGGAAACCTAAGATGGCCATGTGGAGGAAAAGAGATGCTGGGCCCATCCATCCTCACCATTCCAGCTATTCTAACTGGATGCCAAATACAGAAGTGAGGAACTCATCATGGACATTCAGCCCAAATGAACTTTCTAATGACTCAAGCGCAGCAACTTGCATCCTGCTATAAAATCCTGAAAGCCCTGTAGGGCTGAGGCTCAATGCTAGAGATTCAGAATACCTGCAGGTGGAAGAAAATGAGAGGCATAGCTGGGTTAGTAGACTACCTGGAGCAGCAGCAGTCTTAAGCCTCCAGCTCCTAGCCCCACGTAGAAAGGTTTGGAATGTGATCTCCCGATGACACCATGGATGGCTAATGGTTACCCTGGGTAGAGGTTACTTGGCCACGTCCCACAAATGGGACACAGATTTTAAAAGGCATTTTTGGCAATTCCCTTCGGTCAAATGAATTCCCCAATTCTGGTACAGAGTCTGCTGAAGCTCAGCACCAAGCTGTACCAGCGTGGTATCACTGCTCAGGGAAACTGCCACAGGTGACCACTGTGCTTTCCCAGGACTCAAAGCTGAAATGTATCCTCCCAAATGGATATGATTTATCTGTACTTGTACCTATAACTCCTTTGTCCTTTAGTCTGTAGGTGTGTCCTTGCCAGCACCTTCGTGGACTGGGCATACACCTCTGCCTGGTTGGTACGCACTAAAGTGCATGTGAGTTCTGTTGGTACTGTGGCAAATCTAGCCTGTCCCTTAACTGGATGTAACTTGGAAAGACTTTTATCATCACTTCAATATAGAATGAAGCTCACAATCATTTGTAGTAATCCTAAGTGGTAGGGCTTATCTTTCGGTTGTATATTGTAGCATGCATTGCTGTTATGACCTGTGGATGCAGCACTATGTCCTCCTCACTAAGGGATCATTGGGGAAGACCTCAAATACTTAGATTGCACAGCAATTCACCTGAAGAGGTGAATTGTAGGGCAGGTCCATGATGGCTATTGTTAGATTCCCTGGCAAGGCTTCCGGCAGGTTATGTTTTTAGTAAGCAGCCAAGGTCATGAACACCCTGATTCAGCATATGTACTTAAAGACATAAATATCTGCTTGTGAGCATGTGCTAACCAGCAATGGGCCTTCTTTATTTGGCCTGCATATAAAAAATGCCTATGGAAAGTCTCAGGAGGCTGAAGGCTGGGGCTGGGGGCTGCTGCTACCTCCAAATAAAGCATGTCTACTATCCAACTGCACTTGAATTTTCTTTCACATGAGGGGATCCTGCATGTGACCCAGGGTCTCAGCCTCAGTGTGTCAGCACCCAAGTTAAGAACTGCCTAGCCAAACCAAATCAATTCACAGAACCATATATAAGACAAACGATAGTTGTATTAAGACACTATATTTTGTGGGTGGTTAGTCATGAAGCAATATGTACCTGAAACACTTCATGTGTATGAACTACTTATGCTGTACGTAATATGTTTTTCTATAAAGTAGATATGAGAACATATTCTCAACTGAGACCATGAAAGCAGAGTATTGGTAAGAATGACTGAATTAAGTAATTTATAAAATTGCTGGTTTGGAAGAAACTTCAGTGATTATAAAATTGAATTTCCCTGACAAAATACATAAATTCTTCTGTATCGATCAAAAGTAAATGAGTATTTGCTTAGCCCGAGGAGGAGGGAGTGGAAGGTGGCTGCTAAAGGGTGTAGGGTTTCTTTTAGGAGGTGATAAAAGTATTCTAAAACTGACTGATGATGGCTTCACATCATTTATTTATATACTTACATAGGTTAATAATATGATATATGAAGTCTGTCTTGATAAAACTGTTCACCACGCTCATCTATTATCCCAAGCAATACCCACTAGAGAAAACAGAGGTTACACCTTTGCTGAAAACTTCTCATAGCACCCGGCCTTTGGAGGTAGCTGGTAGGGTCAGAGAAGGAACCAAGAAATTAAATAAATGTACTGAGGATAACGGGAGAGACTAGTTTCTCACCATCTGAGAAAAGGTTCACAAAAATACAGAAAAGGAGATGTATGCACTGGATTAGAATTAGAGGGACTGATGCAAATCATAGCTTCTAAATAAAAGTACAGAAATAGACAAAGATACTGCTGCTACATTTGGGGTGTGTGTATGTATTTTACATTTCTGTTCACTGATGAAACCTAGAAACAAGGATATTTTGGTAACAGGAAGTAGCAAGCACCCTGATCTGGGATTATAAATGTGACTTTCCATTAAAGAGAATCCGTTTCCTTCAGAGAGAAATAATTGATACCAGAGTATCAATTATGGGAAGGGAAAGTAGACTGGAACATTACACGCTTTAAAAAAGGAGAAAATAGAATTCCAAGAATGATAGAAAAATGACAAAAGCACAGAAAATAGCTGAAAGAATGCCAACTGAACAGATCTAGCATAATCTGAGTATCAGAATAAATAATAAAGACTACGACCCATGGAATGAAATATGAACTCAGCAGTACATATGGATATAAACCAATGAATAATTAATAGATATACAAATGGGATAAGAGGAAAACTATTTCTTAGAGAACAGAAACGAATTAATGGAAAAGGAATTAAAGATAGAAAATAACTTAGTACCACTATTAGTAGTTTATGATACAAGTGAAGGTTTAAAATGAATATTAAGGTTGGTAAACAAAGGTTTGAAAAGGAACAAGTTACTGAAGCAGTGTCAGAATATCACTCCACAAAAATATCACTTACAAAAAAAAATAGTATCTTTACAGTAGAAAAATCTGGCAGACAATAACTTGAGCACAGCATCATTTATGTGGTATTCTTGTCAAAAAGGTTTGGCAGGCATTCAATCATGAGGATATATATAGAGACCCAGGTTGAAGGTCATTTTAAAGAATGAAAAGCCTGAATTCAAATATCAAAGGTTAGTTAGGAAAAGATTAAAGAACTGTTCCATGAAGGAAACTGAAGGGATCCAACAGTTAAATGCAATCCAAGATCCAGAATTGGATCTTGAAGCAAAGGGAAAGACTGAAGGAATTACTGATGAAATCTGTGAATGGGTAGCAATGGTATAGTAAAGCTGATTTCCTAATCTGAACATTTAGAGAGTGGTTAGGTCCTTGCCTTAAATGAGATGCATTCTGGGCTATTTACGAGAAATAAGTTTTACACAACAACTTCGACTTGATTTCAAATAGTTTGGAAAAAGATGAATGATAATGAACATGTAATTATGCAGAAGAAGTAGGGATAGAGATGGAACAAATGTTATAAAATGTGGACTCCTGTGGAATCTGCATGAAGTGGTTAAGGGATTTATGTGTAAGTTTGAATTATTTCAGAATAAATTATTTTTTAAAGCAACCAACACAGAAACAACTGAACATCAAAGATTAAAGAATCCTAATAAGCATAAAGGTGGAAGAAAGCAGTTTATCTGAAAAAGAAAACTATTAGACTGCCCTCAAGTTTCTACTCATAAGTATTACCTATCATAAAGCAAAAGAGCAATAAATAGGTAGTTTAAAGGAAAAAAAGATACTGACTCAAAATTAATTTTCTATTTGGTGGATCACGATGCTTAAATGAAAAGGGGGGGGGGATTTCCCAAGTCCAATGTCTACCAATGTTAAAAAAAAGGATCAGGCACGTTTGAGGTTAATAAATATAAATATGCTAAACATATTTATTAAAGGAAAAAACACAGAATAAGTAAAAAACAAAATTTAATCATGTTGTTTCTAAGCCATTTTCAGTTCTCTAAGTTTAATTAAAAGGATGAGAAACATAAGAAGCAACAACCAACCAAAAAAAAGTAGAGGTCATAATATTAATATTAAAAAAAACAGACTACAAAGTAAAAACATTTAATAGTATCGAAACAAATATATGCATACAAGGGTTTACCTGCCCAATAACTACAACAAAATGTAGGTAGCAAAGATTTCATGAAATACAAAGAGAAACAATCAGTTGCAGTGAAACTTTTTACTTCAACTGTAGCAGTCCTCAACCAAATTCAAGTGCAAAGGAAGGATACAAATAGAATAATAAGCTTAAATTAACATCATCTAAATCTAAGATTCTATTTCCTTTCCCCCACAAATATGCTTGTTGCCAAAAAGTCTACAAATCGGGTAATGACCAGCCATTCTCCAAGATGCTCAGGACAAAATTCTTGAAGTTATCTTTGATACCTCTTTTCTCTAGAGTCCTACATCCCATTGAGCAGGAAATCTTATTTATCTACTTTTAAAATTCCTAGCAATCCCACCTTTGTTTTCCACTTTCCATTCCTGTCACACTGATCCAGGCCACTATCTTTTGCCAGGATTATTTCAACATCTCACCAACTAGCCTCGTGCTTTCCAAATTTCCTGTTCCCTCAACCCTATCCAGTCCACCCCTAACGGTAGGGGCCTCAGTGATTTATCTCTACACTAAATCCTCCAATGGTTTTTCATCTCTCATAGCAAAAGCCAAAATTCTTTACGTTATCCTTTAATGTACTACTATGTGATCTTTGATTCTTCTTCCTCTGTGACATAATTTCTTACTGCTCTCTCCCTTTGCTCAAGCCCTGAGCCTTCTAGATATTCCTTGATCTGGACAGAATCTTTACTAAATCAAAACCTTTACTCTTGATCTTCCCTCTGGGGGACTAGTTATTCAGACAGCTGTTAAGGTTTGATATCTCATCTTGTTCGTACCTTTACTCAAATGATCGTTTCTTTAGTGAGGCCCTCTCTGTCCATTAACCAAAAAACCTTGTGCTTTATTTTTCCAATTTCAACATCTAACAAATCAAAAATTTTGCTTTCTCTTAACATTATCTGCCATCCTGCCCTCTCCAGAAAGTAAGTTCCAGGAAGAACATAATATTGTACCAGTTTTATCTACTGTCACATCCTGAGCCCCTAATAGAAATATAAGTGTTCCATAATACTTCACAAATATTTAAGAAGTTCGTAAATATTCAAAGTAAATTAAAAATACACCCACATAAGTTACGAACAAAATAATGATTGGATGTATTTTTAAATCCACATCCATACACAAAACATTCCTTCTTTTTAAAGCATCTACAGAAAAAATGTAAAAAGCATACACTTAGAACACACAAAAAAAGCCTTAATAAATTCAAACAATAAATAACACAGGCCAAGTTTTCCAGAACAGTGAAAGGAAACAAGAAAGAATTAACAAAAGAACAAATAAAACAAAACTTCTGGGAATAATAGTCAACACTGAGTATTTCATATACATGCCTGATAAATCAACCTATGGAACAGGAACTGACATCAACATTTTTCAGATGAGGAAAGTGAAGTTAAGAACACTGAAATTTTTTATTCAAGATAACACAGCTGGTAAATAATAGAAATGGATTCAATCTCAGGTCTCTAGACACCAAAATCTTGGCTATTTACTCCTTTAGTAAATACTAGGTCAAAGGAAAACCATCACTAAAAATTAAAAGTATATCACAACAACACTACATAGCAAAATATATAAAACGAAGCCGAAATTGTACTCAGGAAAATTTATTGTTTCTTCTTTACCAAAAAAAAGGAAAAGAAATATAGAAAATGTTCAAGTTAAAAGAGAAAAATAATAAAATAAATCTAAAGCAGAAAAAAAGAATTAAAAACGGAAAATAACTGGGAATTGGGAAAGAAAAAAGCAGCATAACATTATATTTTCTAGGAGCATGAAAACTTATAAAGTTATTAAGAGGTATTTACAAAACTAGTAAAGAAAGTTTCAGAACTATTCAAAATAGAGAACAGTATAATGAACCCGATATATTCATCACACAGCTTCAGTAATCATTAATAGATCCATCAGCGAAAGTTTAAATAAAGAAAACAGCACACCGTATGGTACATCCATAATTCCACAAAAATCAATACAGTAGAAAATAAACAATAACTTACCTAAACTTTCTGGAACTTGCTCACCACCCACATCAGAATTATTTTCAGCCATTAAATAATTCTTGAGCCTGGATGGTCCACTTAAAAAAAAAATAAACCACAAACTCTGTATTTTTAATGTATGTATGTATGTATATGTGTGTGTGTGTGTGTGTATATATATATATATATAAACGTTTCTAAGCTTAATGATTATTCTACTCCTAAAACTACCATAATTTTCTTTCTTATAAAACCAATGTTACAGATGACCAAGAATACACTTACTTGCTACATAAAACAAAGACTACAATTTAATCCCATAATTGACAGTTAAATATAATAAATATTGTTTCATAACATTTTAATCTATTTAAAGGGTCCGTTACAAATTTAATCAATTCCAATAACAGATTACTTTGATGAAAATCAAATTGTAAGAAAAATTTAATGTATCTTAATTTTTAAAATAACAGCAGCCTACAATAAATAGAATTTAGCATGTAGTCCAGAAACTGTCAGAGATGATTATCCCAGTCTTAGTTTCCCCCTATTATGAATCTATGTCTATGAAAGGGCTAGTCATGATCCCTAAATAAAAGATACCTTACAAATCCCATACAAGTTTATAGTTTATCATTTCTTCATTTTTTAAAGATTTAATGACTTAAGTTATAATACAAGTTAATTTGACTTGCTCACTGAGTTGGTGCATGCTTAACAATGTAACCACAAGTACTTTAAAGTTCCTCCTTTCAAGAGTAGAGCCTAATTCCCTTCTTGAATATGGTCTGTAGTTGCAGTGAATTATTTCTAATGAACAAAGCACAGTAGAAGTGAACAAAAAACTTCAGAAATAAAGTTATTAAAAGGCACTGGAGGGGATGAAGTAGTAGCTCATCAGCAGTTATGGTACTTGCCTGGCATGCATGATGACATGGGTTGGAACCTCAGCACCATGTACACAACAAAGTGTTAGAGCAATAAAAATCGCATGAAAAACTAAAAAAAAATTATCTTTCTCTCTCTCTGTCCCTCTCTCTCTTAAGAAAAAAAAAAGGCATTGTGATTTCCATCAGTTACACTTTTTTCTTAGATCATTAGCTTCACAGGAAGCCACTTTCTTTTTTTAAATTTGTTCAAGGAAGTCTTACATTTAGGAGGGAATTGTTGCCGTACAATAATGAACAAATGCATAGGGAAAGAGCAAGCCAAGGCTGATGCCAGTCCATGGTCTCCCCGTTTTGGGTTCCCCCAGATTCCATGCTTCTCCCTTTACCCCCCATGTTGGGCTTCTCATGGAAGCCGAAGGCTCCCACTGAGTTGATACCCTCCATACTCCCTCCCTCCAGCTGCGTTGACACTCCTTCTATTATCATCCCCCTGCCTGCCTCGCTCCCTTCATCCCCAAGTGTCATAGTTAAGTTTACCCCTGCTTATATAAAAATTCACCCATGTTGAGGTTATTATTAGCTTAACCAACTTTCAGTCTGTTTCTGATTGTATTCTAGCTTCCACGTATGAGAGAAAACATTCGGCCCTTGAGTCCCTGAGTTTGGGATATTTTACTCAGCATAATTTTTTCCATCTCCATCTATTTGGCTGCAAATGCCATGATATTGTTTTCTCTAACAGCAGAGTAGAATTCCATTGTCTGTATGTACCACAGTTTTTGAATCCACTCCTCCAGTGATGGGCATCTGGGTTGGTTCCATAGTCTAGCTATAATAAATTGAGCTGCTAAAAACATTGATGAAGCTGTGCTGTATCTCTGTAACATGTCAATTCTGGCTCTTCTGGGAAAATACCCAGGAGGATAAGTCATAAGTGGTTCCAGTCCTAGTTTTTTGAGGAGTCTCCACACTGCTTTCCAGAGTGGCTGTACCAGTTTGTAGTCCCACCAATAATGTGAGAGTGTTCCTCTCTTCCCACAGCCCCCTCCAACATCTGTCATTATTCTTATTCTTCATTTTTGCCACTCTGACAGGAATGAGGTGGAATCTCACTGAAGCTTTTTTGTTTTTTTTTGTTTGTTTGTTTGTTTTTAAGAAAGAGGGGACAGTGAGAGAGAGAGAGAAGCAATTTTTATTTAGTTTTTCATGAGACTTTTATTCCTTGGACACTTCATTGTGTATGTGGTGCTGGGGTTTGAACTAACATACTTATGCATGCCAGGCAAGTGCCGTAACCACCAAGCCACTGCTCCAGTCCCCATCAGTGAAATTTTGATTTGCATTCTCTCACTGCTAGTGATGTAGAGCATTTTCCTCATGTGTTTATGGGCTTTTTGACTTCATCAGTTGAGGCATTTCTATTTAGTTCCCTAGCCCATTCACTGATTGGATTATTTGTGGTTTTGGTGTTCATTTTTTTGAGTTCTTTGTGTATTCTGGATATTAGCCCTCTGTCCGAGGTACAGCAGGCAAAGATTTTCTCCCATTCTATACGTTCTCTCTTGACACTCTTGACTAATTCTTTAGCTGTGCAGAAGCTTTTTAGTTTAATGATATCCCATTCATTTACTCTTGGCTTTAATGCTTGCACTATGGGGAAGGCGGTATCATGCAGTGTTGATCCTACTTTTTCTTCAAGCAATTATGAACTGCTGGTTTAATTTCCAGATCCTTGAACCATTTTGGTTTGATTTTTGTGCACAGTGAGAGGTAAGGATCCAATTTCAATTATCTGCATATAGGAAGCTACTTTCCATACTGAGCAACCCTTTGCAAAGGGCTATTTTGAAGATAAGAGTTTGGAATGTAGTAGCACCCTCTACTACTCCAAGAGGAGAATTTATTTTCTAAAAAGCAAAGTCAACTGGAAACAGCCATCAAAAACAGGGGCCTCCAGGTAACAGCCACATAAGTAAGACATCTTATAAATGAATTCTCTAATTCTAGTCAAGGCATCAATTATAAACCAGAAAGATATCTTGATGACAGTTATCTTCTAAGAATCCCTATACCAGAACTAACTTCTAAGCCTCTCCCAGATTCCCAACCCACAAAAACCATGAAACAAATTCTTGCAAGCCTCTACCAAAATTAAAATTGAGTTTTGAAATAATATGCTACATAGCAATAGGTAGCTAATATAGTGAAAAAAATTAATTAACCTTAGAATACATGCATACCTTTCATCCAAAACTGAAGTTTTAGGCTTTCCACAATACAAATTAGACTCTGCTTGTGTCTTGCAAGGATGGTCATTGGTATGAGACATCAGATGAGCATTTTGTGCAGTCATATCACCACTCTGATCACTGAAGCACCCTGTAGTTCTACAAAAATGAAAAGTTGAAAGCTGTTTACATTTCTTCAAAAAATATTTCTTCCAGAAACAATACAGAGGTGGGTACATAGACAATGTAATATTAGCTATAACAAGTATCAGCTCACCATGTTCAGGTTCTAAGACCTAGAACTGTCTCAGAATCAAAAATTGACTTGAGAACCTACCAAGATATCTAATTTGAAAAATTCTGATGAAAGAACTGGTACAAACCTGGTCTAATTAGGAAGGGAGTAATTACAGAAGAACACTGAAAGACATTACCTATAGGCAGTTTATAACATATGTTTCATGATTAATTTAATATCAGAGTTTACTGAAAAAACCATAAGCAACTTCAATCATTTTCCCTGAAACTCCTAGTCAGCAGTAGGGTCCTCAGAGAGACGTAGCTTATGCTATTGTTAGCTCCAAGATGATCAATTTACCCTAAATATATGCACAAGATACACTACTCCTTTTTAAAATTCATATCTGGAATCCTACCATCAGAGTTAAAAGAAATAAATGTGACTCTATGAGAATACTATTAACAACTGTATATCAACAAATAGGACCCTAAATCAAATGGACAAATTACTAAAACTACACCAAACTAATTCAGAAGATATAAAGAATCCCAAAAGATCTACATATCAGTAATCAAAAATCTACCCACAGGGGTCATCAATGCAACTCGGAACTCTCGACTCCTATAAGAAGCCCAACTATACAAGGCAGGCAGAGAAACTAAAAAATTTCAAAATTAATAACATGTATATGCTTATTTCTATCTATAACATGGAGGTAATGCAGATGAGACGTGAGAAAGGATTGGGACAAAGCCGGGATATCCTAGACTAGGATCAGCCTTAACACACTGGGTCAATATCCATGTATACATGACTATGTAACAATGATTCCCTCCACTATATACGACTATGTCAAACGAATAAAAAAAAAAAAATCTACCCACAAAGAAAAGCTCAGGCCTAGATGGCTTCACCACTGAATTCTATAAAGAATAATTAAATTCCTCACAAACTTTCAAAATATATGAAAAAAATGCTTCCAAATAATTTTATAAAGCCAGTTTTACACCTGTCACAACATAACACAAAGATATCACAAGGAAAGCAAACTGCAGACCAGAATACCTCAATAAACCCAAACACCTCTGCAAATACCAAAGCAAACCAATTTAGCAACACTTTTTTCTTCTTTTTAAGAGATAGAGAAAGAGAGAATATGAGAGAATCAATTTTATTTAGTTTTTCATGTGGCCTTCATTGCTCTAACACTTCTTTGTGTATGTGATGCTAGGGTTCAAACCTGGGTCCTTATGAATGCCAGGCAAGTACCATAACAACTGAGCCACCACTCCAGGCCCATCAGCAACACTTCTTAAAAAGAAAATAGATATGAAAATGGTCTAAAGAAACTAAAACTCGGGGATATATATGGGACTCTTTTTTTAATGCACCACAATGACAAATATACTTTAGGCCATTCAAGCCATTTATTTCAGTACATGCCCAGCATCTTGTTGTTTCTAAAAGAATATGTATTAAGTATTTGTTAATGCATACTACAGCAAAAAGCAAGAGTGCATAGAAAGAGTACTTGGCTCAACATGTTGTTAGGACTAATAAGAATTCATTAAAATATCACCGAGTACACAGTAGGCAATCAAAAAAATGTCAACTATTATCTGAAAAGGAAAATTATTGAGATATGTTTCAAATTTACACCACATCCATCTCATTGTAATAGAAAAAACTCAAACCATATACTTAATAGTGATTAAGACAATAAATGTTTTTTGTATCTTCCACATTTTTTTAAAAAGGCAGCAATTCAGGCAAAAATGTTCACTTAGTTAAGTTTAACTTTCACAATCCTATGTGCTATATATTATTTCCTATATTAATATGAGGAAACAAGATCAGAATACTACTTTGCCTGAGTATCATGCTGGGGCCTAGATTTAATAATAGGTCTATCAGTACATAGTCCTTTAAGTCAATATTTTCTTTCTGTAAATTAAATAACATGACCAAAATATTAAATGAGGAACAACAAAAATAACTATCTTGTACACATAACAAACATTACCCAGAATGATCAAGACTTTTCTTCCTCGCCAGATCAGCTTTTTCACTATCCGATGGCTCATTCTGGGAACAACTGGAAATTTTTTCATGGCTGATAATTCTCTCTGAATCTTTAACATTTAAAGACTTCTGTACTCTTGAGCTGCCTTGCGTAGCTGTCTTCTGCTTTTTTGATGGAATAGGTTTTTTTGCAATATTCTTAGATGAATGACTTTTTTTCTTAGCAGTTTTTTGTCTAGTCTTGTCATACACTGATAATTCAGTTTTTACTGAAGAACTACCATGAACAGGACCTGAAGGATTCAATTATAATTTAAAGTTATCATTATGTTTGTCCAGCTGGTCTAGCTCACTGAAATGCCATATCATTCATATTTACATATAAACACATATACACAGACCACTCTCAAAGGCTAAATTTGTTTTCATGTTAAAAATTATTTTTAGAAAGCCATGCATCAAATCTGTTAAATGTATTGCAAGCTTCCCAAACAATGTTCTCGGGCTTTGCCTATGACTCTGACCATCCGTAAGATTCTAGTATTCCCAAGGTTCCATCTTCAACATTTTTACTCTATATACATTCTTTGGGGGATCTATCTACCAACAGTTTTAATTAGTATCTATATGCCAACACAATAACATTCATCTATCACTCTCCTTAAATCATTTTCTCTTGCTTTATTTACTATCTTAATGAAAAGTATAACTATCCAGATGCCTAAATCACAAATCGGTGTCATTCAAGACTCTTGTCCCTACCCATGATCAATCCCTAAATCCCACTGTTCCTACTCTTTTTAATTTTCTTCCCACATTTTTTATTTGTGCATTATAGTTGTACATAATGATGGGATGTGTTGTTATAATTCCTACTCCACAGTTCTCAAATCTGAATCTTTCAAGCTCTCCTGCCTGTCATTAGCAGAAGTCCTTATCCTTTTACTTCTTGATTACTAAAACACAGCTCCTTGATCAAATTTACTTTTCTGTAGCCTTGTGATTCTTTGTAGTGCTTTAAAATCATCTTTAGAAAACATAAATAGGATCATTATAACCCAGTTTAAAGTCCTTTCCTAAGAAGCTGTGCTTGGTGGCACACACCTATAGCCTCACCTATTTCAGAAGATGAAGGCAGAGGATAAATTAAGCTCATGAGTTCAAGATCAACCTAGGCAAAAAAGGGACAATCTGTTTCAAAGAAATAAAAAGGAAAATCTTGCATCTACAGCTTCAGGATTAAGTCTAAACCTTAAAACTTTTAACATCAATTTATTTCTATATCTAGTTTATTTCATTAACAACTACTCTCAATATCCTCTTCCAAATAAACAAAAACAGCAATATAGAACTATTTGCAGTTTCTCTAAAGCATTTGTTCTCAAAATGTGGTCCTTATACTATAGGATGAGCACTATCTGGAAATTTGTTTGAAATACTAATTCTCAGGCTCTAGCACCGACCAAAAGAAACTTGCAGAACAGGGCCCATAAATGCTTTTATAAGCTTTCCAAATTATTCTGAGGAACACTGAAGGAAAAAAAAAAGAGAGAGAAAATCAATCTCTCAGCACCAGATTCCTGATTAAGTTACTTCTGTTGAGACATGCCATCCTTCCTCCTCACACCATACAATTAGCGAATTTCTAGTTCATTCTTTGGGAAACTTTCACTAATTCCCAAGTCTTAGTATAATTCTATCTAAATCCACTGATAATATTCATTACATATTTGACTGTTTACTTAATTTTATCCCTCTCCTCCAACACAGTGACAATTCCTGGAGATCAAGGACTTGACTATCTTTTATCTACTTTTATATTCCTATTGTATAGCAATACTCTATGATAAAGCAAAGTAGAGTAGACTCAGGTAGAAAATTAAAGAATCACTTTCAGGGTCATGCAAGTAAAAGCCTAAATTGACATAGCACTGAAGCCAAGCGTTTCCTTAAGTTTTCTACTCTAGTGACTCATTTGTATTCCTGTAGTCCTTGTCCTGACTTACACCAACCCTGGCTCAAAACAAACACTTAATAAATGTATTTTCACATATATGAAAGGGCATCAATGTCACATATGTAGTACATGCAGCTTACAGGCAAGTCAAGCTTTTTATTGTCTGGACTTTAGATTTCAGTTTCTTCTTCATCGGATAAAGGATTTTGGACTATAAAGTATAAACATTCCTCTATTTTTGGGACTCCTAACGATCAAAAATGAAACTTCTATTTCAGGACTGTTAAACAAATTTTTTATGAGAAGTTCTAGAATTCTGGCACATTTATCCAAAATCACTAAGACTTTTAATTTACCCACATATTTACACTCATACAATATATATTGCTTTGAATAGTCTAGAGCAGAAAAGTATCTCCAGAGTAGTAACATTTCAATACTTAATATTTTAATCTGCTACATCAATTGCATTTACTATTTATAAAAACTCAAGAAGGTAGATCTTATGTTATACAACAAAAAACTGAACAAAATAATCTACCAAGTTGGGGATGTTATAAATTGAACTCATATCCGACTCTGAAATCCAAGGAGAGTTGCTATAATAGAATTAGTAATACCTGTTGGTATCAATCACGGATCTCAATAATTCAATAAAAGTTTCTATGAGTCGATAATTCATAGTACCAAGTTCTCACAGATGTAGTACCATATTTGTACAAGTCTCTCACTTGTTGACCTCAATATCTTCTAAATATACCTACTTTAATATCTAACAACACCTTAAAATTAACATATAAAAACCTGAAATCTTAAAATCCTTCCCAAATCTTTTTCCCTCATTCCTTTCCTTATCCCAGTAAATAGTAGTTCTTTCTCTATCCAAACCATCAATACTTTCTCGGTGAGTTATCTTCAGAAAAAGATCATAAATTCAACAATTCTCATCTTTTCCTTTTACCACCCTCATAAAACTAGTCACAACATGCTTCCACTTTTGCTCAGACTAACTTTCTTATTTAGCAGTAAGAATGATACTGTGTCACTTTAATGTTTAAATCTTCCAGTAATTTTTCAGTACATTTCATCAAACTCTTTATCATGGCCTGTCCAAATTCATCTTCCCCAACTCACTTAACTCTATGTACACTAACCCTCTTAATATTCCTCAGACATGCCAAGTATGGCCCATCAGGACTTACAATTACTACTTCCTTGGTTTGAAATGCTCTTCTCCTAGTTATATGTATTGCTCCCTCCCTTTATTCACATATAAGTTTTGAAAGATCATAACCATCTCTTACACTACCATTATAAAAACAACATCATACTCTGTCCTTCTGTCCACTCTCAGTGCTTCACCTCCTCATCTCTATGGATTATCTACTTTATTCTTCCTTATCATCTATCACTGTATGAATTATTTATCTGCATTGCCCTACTAGAATGTAAACTACATGTGCACAGGGACTTTGGTTTTGGCCTTGTTCTTCCACAGCTCTTTCCCTACATCTAGGAACTTCTGTATAACTGATTTAAATAAAACTTCTGTTGATGACCCAATTTAATTCTGTCCTAAGATTCTGCTGTATAATAGTAGCATAAATCAAACATAAAACCTTTTACAAAACAATTTTTTTAGGATATCTTAAACAATATAATTTAAAGAAAAATACTTACTTTCCTCTGATTTTACCACCCACCAATTAGATGGACGCCTGGAAACTCTACTACTACTTCTCATGACATTAATAGTCACTTCTTCAGGTAAAAGTTTGTTCTTCTTGGGCCCCTTTGAAAAACACTTCTTTCTAGAATCTTCCTTACCATCTTTGGTGCTACTGTTTTTCTTCTTATCTCCTAAAATAAAAACCATAAAACAATTCAAAAGATTAAGAAAAATAATAAAATTCTCAATCATAAGAACATCTAAAATTGATCCTATAGGTTTCCTTTCATCTCGAGGTTTTAAAACTTGTATGTTTTCAAAATATTTCTGAAAAATAATAAAATAAAAGAATAAGCGATTTATATCATTAAATGTAAAATTTTCATATTGCTTGATAATTCTCATATACTACTAAACCAAAAAAAAACTTCTAAAAGAAAAAAATGTATGTTTCTTCTTACTACTTTACCACTGTCTCAAATTAAACAGGTAACTACTCTTTTTCATTTTAAAAAATTTATTTTTTGCAATCTATTTTTTGAAAGAAGAGATTTAAGATATGATTGAATTATAAACCTTGAAAAAAGTCTATTTTGGATTATTCAGACTGGTCCAATCCATGTTATCATTAAAACTGCATGTGTCCTTTAATCTCTGATCAGATATGGGATGAAAGAAAAGGCAAGAGAAATTGGAAACGTAAGAAGCCTGTCATGGCTGGCACTGATGATGAAGGAGAACCCTGTGTTAAGAGGAAAAGACAAGGGAATAGATTCTTTTGCAGTCACCAGAAAGAAGCACAGTGCCACCAATACCTTCTTTTTAGCCCAGTGAAACTTCCAACCCACAAAACAGTTAAGACACTGTATGTGAGTTGTTTTAAGGTACGGTGTGGTAATTTGTTACAACAGCAAATTACAACTGGTACAGTGATTAATCAGAACATCATTTTCACTAAAAAATGTAGGCAAAGAAAGTGCATAAAATTAATAGGTACTCAATGCTTAATATTTACAACTACAGAGAACATCCTTCATGTAGTATCTTTTCTTAAGATATCACAGATGGATCAAAATTCTGTACTTCATATTTTATGAATTTATATTCTGCTTAAGGAAAGAGTAACACAAAAACTTTCTTATAATTATCACCCTCAGATTAGTCAGATTCTTAAAATGGCCAACAACTAATTAGAAACTAAAAGAAGCGAAAAACAAAGAGCAAAACCAGTAAAAAGAATATGGAACATGGCAGACATTTACAAAAGAGGTCCTCAAAACAGAAAAGGTGGATTTTTCCTTCCACTTCAAGCAGAATACACAAAGGTACATTGACAAAACTTAACTTGTAAACTACTACTTCAGGCAATATAAAATCTATTTTTACAGACTATACCAAAAGAGAGTTAAAATAAATAACTTAATGATAACTACATTAGACTCTTTTAATAAAAATTAGCTTTAATATTATACTCTAATATACCCTTTCTCTCCTCTATATTAGCAATATAGTGAAGTCATCTAGAACTGCATGTGCAAGTATGGTTCATTAGCTAAGTTTTTCCACTGAATACTGAAAATTATTTTTTTTTAAACTTCTTAGTAGAGCTAATAGGAGCTATTTGGTAGGACAGATCCTGGACCGGGCGATTTTTTTTTTTTTAAATCACCTTTCAGCGTTACATCCTTCTTTATAGGATTGTCAAACAGGATGGAATTATATTACATACTTATATAGTCTAGGAAAATCCCAGTTTATGCTTATTGTCCTGACATTCTTATTCTCAGAAGTATCCTCACTGGGATGAAAATTATATGGCCACCTAAGATACAAATATCTATTAAGATACTGGTTAGATAATAATTTTCTGTGCCTCCACTTTCATCTTATATATGCAAATATACTTATCTTTTGGTCTACAGACCCCAATAAAATGATTCTGTTAACAGTGTATAAATTGTGTTTTAGTAATCTTTTTGAGTTCATGCCAAAACCATCTGGCATTTAATGACTGTTATGGTTTTAATGTGAGGTGTCCTCCAAAAGCTCACATGATAATTCTAGAAGGCTGTGGCCAAATGATTGGATTATAAAAGCCTTAACTCAATCAGTGAGTTAGGGATTAACTGGTAACCTATAGGCCAGTAGAGTATAGCTGGAGGAAATGGGTCTCTGGGGGCATGTTTTTGTGGTATGTATTTTTTATGTGGTCTGGAGTCTCTCTCTCTGCTCCCTGAAGCCATGCATTCCACCATGATGTTCAGCCTCACCTCAAGCCCTGAGAAATGGAGCCAGCCATCTATGTACTAAGACCTCTGAAACCGTGAGCCCCTAAATGAACTTTTGCTCCTAAAATTGTTCCTGTTGGGTCCTTGGGTCACAGCAAGCAAACAGCTAACTAAAAAAATGACTTATATAAATTAGTGAATGACAGAAGAGTATGTATATCTCTATATTTATATTTTAGTAACCCTTAAGAATTTATGATTCTATCTTGTTTTAATAACTGTTTACTAATTTTTGCCTTTTACTTCTCCCTCTATATATGTCGCCGTTTTAGAAACTTAACAAAATCAAATGAACTGGAATTAAATTATATGCAAAATAAAGTGATTCTATAAATGAACTTCTAGGCTTTTGAGGTCTTTGTAGATTTAGGTTTACTTTACCTACTTCCCAAAGCTATGCAAGGATGTTAAAAATGTAAAATTATGAAATAATGTTTGTAATTATATTTAATATAAACACTCACCCACAGGTAACATCTGTTTTTTGGAAATACGACCATTTCTCGTATCTTCATAATTTTCTAAATTTCTGTCTGAATTTCTTCGTAACCTGTCTTGGGTAATACGTGATGTATTTATATTTTCACCTTTAGACTTTCCCAATTCAAGCTGTTCTTCAACTACTTTGGCCTTTAATTTTCTTCTCTGTTTTTGTTTTATCGTCTTTTTGTTTCTGGGTGGTTTTTCAGCATTCTCAGAACACATTTCATATGTTGTAGATCTATAATTATTCTCTAATTCATCTTTCAAAACAGAACTTCTACTCTGTGTTTTTTCATCACAGGTTTGTAATTTCTGTTCTGGGTGAGCTTTAAGCAAAGGTCTGTCACTTGTCAAAGTCTTAGATGAAACATTGTGATGTTTTTCTCTTGTCTTCTCACCTTGAAGAAGTGTAATACTTTCAGCAGAGGATACTATGGGTTGTTTCAGAGGCCCACCTTTTCTTGGTATTGTAATCCAAGATCGACTGGTAAAACTTCTATCTGACTCATCGATTATAAATTCATCTTCTAACAACTTCGTATCATTTGAAGGAGATGAATGAGGTGGAACAGTTGCTATATGGCTAACAATGGGACTGAAATAGGATTATTACTTCAACAGATAAAAAAAAAAAGAATTCCTACATTTGTTTAGAGAAGAAAATACTCTATATAAGAAATTAAATCTACGTATCTGTAAAAACCGTAGTTCATGTCTCTCTTTAATCTTCCATTCCTTTTCATCCGAGCATTCCATTTATAACATTAACAGGATCATAAAAATTTATAGCTAAGTGCTGGAGCAGTGGCTCAGCAGTAGCACGCTTGCCAGGCATGTGCAAGGACCTGGGTTCAAACCCTAAAACCACATATAACTAAGTGCCAAAAATAAATAAATAAATAAATAAATAACCAGATGAAAAAATAAGTAAAACTGATTCTCTCTTTAAAAATAAAGATTCATAGTTGGGCAAGTGATTTGATGCCCTGCCCCCAAAAATATATTAAACTGAAACCCAGAGATGTGTAACTTATTTTTTTTCATAGAGAGAGACAGTGAAAGAGAAAATCAATTTTTTATTTAGTTTTCGTTTCACTTTTGTTGCTCTGACACTTTGTTGTGTATGTGGTGTTGGGGTTTGAATCTGTGTCCTCAAGCATGCCAGGCAAGTGCCAGAACCGCTGAGCCACTACTCCAGTCCCAAAATGTGTAATTATAACCCAGAAACATTAACTTATAATCCAAAATGAATGTGACTAGTATATATTTAATATTATATGAAATTATGTTTGTGCAGATGCCTTTTGGGGTCTGAATTCCTTCACAACAAAAATGAGAACAGACAAGGTTATTTCTGAGAAACCTCCAAATCAATATTTTAATTGAACCCAACTAGTTTATAAGGGATCAGGACTGATTTCCTTCTAATATTTTATATCCCAAAGGACTTCACACATTTAAGTACCAAATAACACATAAAAATTCATTTTAAGTTTGAATACTTCACACATGTTCATATTCATTTCAATATTATAATCTTGATACAGAATAAGTGAACTGTACTGAAAGATATCATAAACATAAAAAAAATAGGGCAATGGATACAACTAAAAAGACAACCCTCATTATAAAGCAGACAAGGGCTGGAGTAGTGACTCAGTGGTTACAGTGCTTGCCTGGCATACACAAGTTCAAATCCCAGCACCACGTATACAGTGAAATGTCCAAGGAATGAAAGTCACATGAAAAACTAAATAAAAAATCACTTCTCTTTCTCTCTCACTATCCCCTGTTTCTTAAAAAAATAAATAAAAATAAAGCAGACCATACCACAGAATCTGTTGTAATGAGGTCAAATAATGTTTGCCTACTCTAGCCCTTTTTCCCCACACCTCACCAAATTATTTTATTATATGAATATAATTACCCATGTGTAGTGTTGTAAAAGGATAACAAGACAATTTGAAAATTTTAACTACAATCCCAATCTTCAATCTACAAATATTCATAAAATTATTCATAAATAATATTTGTAAAAGCATGTATATGTTAGGTACACACAAAGCAACTCATGCATTTAGTGAAGTGATGAATAAAGACTAATGCTCTGGGATTAAGCAGCACTTTCAACTAGTTGAGAAAATTTTCTAAAGAAGAAATTATCCAAAGGATGGTAATCTGATGTGCTCATCTTGCATTTTCTTGTTTACTATGGTAAGACCTGAGCACCACAGACTGCAATGAGATGCAAAATCAAAACCTAGGGTAAACATCCAAACGCCAAAGCTGGTACATACACTTTTGCTTCTGCCTTTTTTCCTTGGATAAGGATGCTTAGTTATTTTTTGTCAAAGCAAAAGAAAAGCTACAATGGAAGAGACAGATTCTTTTTATTAGGATACACAAAAGGATTCTGAGATGAAAAGTCCTTCTCTATTCCTCTAATCGAAAAATCCTGATTAAATCTTACAATGTAAAATAGTAAATATGTTAAAAAATATACTATATTCTGATAGTACTTTTATAAGATTATATAACTAGAAAACTAAAAAAGTCAACACAAATAAAAAGACCACAAAGACTGAATGCTTAAGGGATATATTATTTTTTCAACATTTAAGTAAGTACAGCGCCTGCCTGGTATGTGCAAGGACCCAGTTTCAAACTGCAGCACTCATACACAACTGTTAGGAAAACAACCATATGAAAAATAAAAATTGACTCTCTCTTTGTAAAAAAACAAACAACAGGGGGTGGCTGGAGCAGTGACTCAGCAGTTAAGGCACTGGCCTGGTACGCAGGAATACGCGAGTTCAAACCCCAGCAACAGGTACATAATGAAGCCTCAGAGCAATGAAAGCTACATGAAAAACTAAATAAAATTGATTATCTCTTTCTGTCAAAAGTAGAAAGCACAGATGACCAGGAGCAATGAAAACTAAGTAAACTCATTTTGTTTTCACGATGAATTTAGTATCCATTAAAGAATGACTTTGGTAATGATTAACCAGTTTAAAAAAAAAAAGTACTTCTCAGAGGTCAGGCAAAATTTCAATAAAAATTTGTAGTAATTAGCAAACTGGATGTCTCAGGCAGGAGAATCCTGAGTTTGAGGACAGTCTAAGCAACATAATGAGATCCTGTCTGAAAAAATAAAATAAAAATTTTGTCAATTAAAAGATTATTTACAGGCTGGAGCAGTGGCTCAGTAGTTACAGTGCTTGCCTGGCATGCACAATTATGGAAGTTTGAACCCCAGCACCATGTACACCACAAAGTCTCAGAGCAACGAAAGCCACAAGAAAAACTAAACAAAACTGATTCTCTTTTACTCTCGCTCTCACTGTCCCTCTCTAAAAAAAAAAAAAAAGTTTTATTTATTTCTAGATAAATAAGATGCCAGGTGCACATGCCTGTAATCCCAGCAGCTCAGGTGGTTGAGGCCGCGGACCTCAAATTCAAAGCCAGCCTCAGCAACTTAGCAAGGTCTAGAGTATCTCAGTGAGACCCTGTTTCAAAAAAAAAAAAGTAGGGTAGGGGCTGGAGATATGACTCTGTGTAAGAGCCACAAGGTTTAATCTCCCATATCAATAACAACAACAGTACGAATTCCCAGATATGGTTCACAGAAAGGAAAAGGAAAAATAATTTCAAAGGACAGTTTCTTAATAACTCACCTGTATTCACTTTTTCTTTTTACAGTTTCTAAAAACAATGCTGAAAAACTCTTTTTAGTTTGCGGTTGACTTTCATACTCCAAATCTTGTACTCTTTTCTGAAATGTTTCTGATGGTTTCCTTTCTTGTTGACTTGGTATTATATCCTCTACTTCTGATACTTTATTCTCTATTTCTACTTTTTTCAAAATATCATTATCTTCAAAGTTTAACCTAAAAGGTCAAAAAGAAAGGAAGCTAAGTGCACCAATAAGGTTTATTATGTATCAGTCTTATTGAACTTATTTATAACATTTTGCACTGAGCCTTAGAATGGTTAAATTGTACACCAAGGAAATGTGTAGCCTACAGCACTGGTTCTCAGGGCACTCTCACAGCACTGTGACAAACTACACTTTGAATAGCAAAGTCTTAGCATATTAAGATTTAATATTAAGACTGAACTCCTCAGAAACACGTAAGTCTCCAGACAGATTATTAGATTCACTGCATAAGTCTATAATAACAAAGGATCTTGAACAATCTACTTTTCTTCCTGAAGGCCAAAGAGAAAGCTCCAAGAAATGAAACCAGATTTATGACATAATACATGTTTTCCTAGTCTTTAAATGACTAATAATATGAATATATACTTGCAATTATAAATAATATGGTACAAATACATTATTTTTAGGAAATTATAGAAAACATACCATTATAAAGAGAACAATATTTTTCCATAGACTATAGAAAAAAGTTTACTCCCAAACTTGTCTGAACTGTAATTTAAGGCTTTCCTTATCAATCATAAACTGAAGATATAGAAAATAAATATTGTTTTTCTCATGTGTTAATATTCCTTAATCCTTACTACAAAATCACAAGACTGAACTATTACTATTTAATAGGATTATTACTATTTAAAAAAAATGTTACCTCTTTTTGGTTTTAAGAGAAATTTCTGTACTTGAAGACAGCATATTTACTGAATTTCGAAAAGTGTAAGTATCTCTCTTTTGAGCAAGAGATGAAATAGTATTTTGTGATACAGATGTTTTTGCTCCCGAAAGAACAGCAGGCGAACCAACAGATAAGTAAAATTCTTCCTCAGCTTCACTGTTATGGACACTTGATTTTTTACTTGCCATTTTTTGCAAGTCAGGTGTATTTTTAGAGGCAATATTAGTTGTCAATCTTTTCTGAAGATCTTCATGGGCTTGGACTAGAAGAAAATTATACAAGGATTCTTGTTCATTAAAAATAATGTTATAGAATCAATTGTGCTTTTTAAAATTCAGCAATATTTTAATTAAAAGTTTTCAGAAGATTCATAGGTCATTATGTGCATAAAGATGTAGCATTAAAATACATAAATACTTTAAAAGTTCTAATTTATTAATTATTGAACTGAAACATGCATTTGGTCCATACTATCTGAAGCTTTGAAAAGACAGAAATACTAAAAGGTAGAAAGTTCACATTTATTCAGAAAGTCTTAAAAGGTGAATAAATCCATGAACAGCTAAAATAATGAACTAGAGAAATCACAAAGATTCATCTACCTTTAGGTTAAGAGCTAGTAAGCAAAGATAACTAGAAAAGCATATTTTTTGTATATACACACATATATAAGGCATACAGAGATATAAAACAATTCATATTGATGTATATGTATGAAGAGATATATCTATGTGCATATTTAATCTATATATAGAGATATAAACAATATACATGCATTAATTTATAAACACACGTTTATTTAGGCCTCAATATTCAAATATTAAATAAAAAGGAAGACTGAGCAGTATACATACTGACTCATAGCATAAAAGCAAAAGCTGCAAATTTAAATTACAACCAAAAATGGCATTTGCTTCTGGAATGACATGGCATTTCCCTGTTACTCGCTCTAAGTACTACTACATTCATTAGAAATTACACATCAATCCACAATAACACAACACTCAAAGCTGAGAGAAAAGAAGGCAGATTAAGATAGAAACCTTGAGACTTAAAATATTTAAACCCCAACCTTTCATTTCTGTGAATATTTCAATGGACTTGACACTGGTGCATTAAAATAGGTTGGAAATCATAATCTAGATACTATATTCATAATTACATTAACATCATACTACAATCAAATTATAATCATATTCATATATGACTGAATATTTAATATTACATATTGAGGTATTTTATTATTTTTTAGGTATATATAAGATCATACATTGACATAACTATAAAAGCATGGAGTACAACTTGATCCCCTCCCTTCTTCCACCCCATTTCTTTTTTACATACATGACAATAGGATATACATTGACAGACTTGTAAAAGCTTTAAGTGTATCTTGCTGTAACTCAGTTCCCAGGATTCCCCCTTCCCCTCCCTTCATCCCACTCACCACCTATTCTTTTTAGATATACTTGACAATATGACATACATTGATATTTTTATAAAAGCATGCAGTATAACATTTTAATTCAGTCACCAGTATTCCTCCCACATTCTTATCCCTTTACTGATCTTTTACTAAAAGTTTTTTATTTTGTGATTTATTCATATACATGTTGGTGAGGTTCACTATCATATGTTCATATATGAACACGAGAAATTTTGACCTCATTCATTCCACAAACTTTCCCTATCTCAGTCCTTCTTCCTCTATTTTCTTCCCCCTTTTCTGTTCCTCTCTTATTTTCCTTAGTTTGGATTATCTTTCATATATCAGAGAGAACATTTGACCTTTGGTTTTTTAAGACTGGCTTATTTCACTTAGCATGATGCCCTCCAGTTCCACCCATTTGCTGGTAAATCACATAATATCATTCTTCCTATGACTAACTAAAATTTCACTGTATATATTTGGTATATTTTCTTTATCCATTCATCAGTTGAAAGGCACCCTTGGTTGGTTCCATAGCTTAGCTATTGTGAATTGTGCTGCAATGAACATTGTTGTGGCTGCATTACTGTAGTATGCTGATTTTATATTCTTTGGATATATACAGAGGAAGAGTGGAACAGTTTGTCAAATGATGGATCCATTCTAAGTTTTTTGAGGAATCTCCATAATGCTTTCCAGACTGGCTATACCAGTCTGCAGTCCTACGAACAATGAAGGTACCCTTTTCCCCACAACCTTGTCAATATTTATTTGTTCCTATTCTTGATTGCTGCCATTCTAACTGTTGTGAGGTCAAATCATAGCATAGTTTAAATTTGCATTGCTGTAATGCTAGAGATTTAAACTTTTTTTCATAAATCTGTTCACCATTTGCTTTTTTTTATGTGCAAAGTATCTGTTTAGTTTGTTTGCCCATTTACTTCTTGGGTTATTTATTTTTTTGGTGTTAAGTTTTTTGAGTTCTTTGTATCTTCTGCATATTAATGCTCTGTCTGAGGTGCAGGAAGCAAACATTTTTTCCCCCATTCTGTAGTTTCTCTCTTCATGGTCTTATTTCCTTTGCTACGAGGAAGCTTTTCAGTTTGATGCCATCCCATTTCTTGATTTTTCCTTTTACTTCTTGTGCTCCTAGGATCTTGTTTAGGAAGTCAGTTCCTAAATCAATGTGTTGGGAGTGTTGGGCCTACATTTACTTCCAGTAGGCACAGGGTTTCTAGTCTAATTCCCAGGTCTTTGATCCACTTTGAGTTGAGTTTTGTGCATGGTGAGAGACAGGGGCTAATTTTCATTCTTTTCCATACGGATATCCATTTTTCCCAGTACCAGTTGTTAAAGAGTCTGTATTTCCTCCAACTTGTGTTTTTGGATCCTCTTCCTCTGTCAAGTATTTTTCCAAATAAATTTTAACTGTTTTTTTCTAATTCTGTGAAGAATATCATTGGAATTTTGATGTATACTTCAATGAATCTGTAATTTTTTTCTTTAGTGTTCTATCGTTTTCATTGTAGTTCTTCACCTCTTTTGTTAGATTGTTTCCAGGATTTTTTTTTTTTTTTTTTTTGGCTATTTTGAATGGGGTAGTTTTCCTAATTTCTTTCCTGGCAAGTTCATCACTTGAATAAAGGAATGAGACTGATTTGTGAATGGTGATTTTTATCCTACTACCTTGCTGAATTCATTTATGAGCTGTTGAAGTTTTGCTGGTGGAGATTTTTGGATCTTCAAAAAAATCATGTCATCAGCAAATAGCAATAATTTGGGCTATTCTTTGCATCTATTTAATTTCCTTCTCTTGTCTAATTTGCTCTGGCTAGAGTTTCAAGGACTCTGCTGAACTGGAGTGGTGAAAGTTGGCATCCTTGTCTTGTTCTTGGTTATAGAAGAAATGCTTTCAATTTTTCTCCATTCAGAATAATGTTAGCCTTGGGTTTGTCGTATATGGCTTTTACTATATGGAGGTAAGTTCCTTCTATCCCTATCTTTTCTAGTGTTTTAAACATGAATGGTTGCTGTACCTTGTCAAATGCTTTTTCTGCATTTATTGAAATAATCATGTGATTCTTATTTTTAAGTCTATTTATGTGGTGAATTACATTTATTGATTTCTGTATATTGAAACAACTTTGCATCCCTGGGATGAATCCTACTTGGTCACTGTGTACTATCTTTTAAATGAATTTTTTTGTGTGGTTTGCCAATAATTCGAATTTTTACATCTATATTTCATGAAGGATATTGATCTGAAGTTTTCTTTCCTTGATTTGTCTTTGTCAGGTTGTCATATCAGGATAACACTGGCTTTGTAGAGTTTGACAGAGATCCCTCCTTTTCTATTTCATGAAATAATTTGAAGAAAATTGGTAGTAGTTTTGCTTTATTTTTTTTTTTTTTAAGAGAGAGGGACAGTGAGAGAGACAGAGAAAGAGAGAAACAACTTTATTTAGTTTTTCACATGGCCTTAGTTGCTCCACACTCAGTTGTGTACGTGGTGCTGGGGTTTGAACCCGGGTCCTCGTGCTTGCCAGGCAAGCGCCGAAACTACTGAGCCACCGCTCCAGCCCAGTAGTTTTGCTTTAAAGATCTGTTAGAACTCAGCTAAGAATCCATCTGGTTCTGGGGTTTTTTTTGTTAGAAAGCTTTTCTTTTGATGGCTACTTCAATTTCATTACTAGGAATTAATCTGTTGGTTTTCTATTTCTTCCTGGTTCAATCTGGGTGGTTTGTATGTCTCTAAGAATTCTTCCATATCTTCAAGGTTTTCTGGCTTATTGGAGTTTAAATTTTCAAACAGTTTCTGATGATCCTTTGGATTTCACAAATGTCCGTTTAATATGAGATTTTTCTTTTTCTTTTTATTAGTATGGCTAATGGTTTATCAATTTTATCCTTTCAAAAAACCAACTTTTTGCTTCATTGAGTTTTGTATTTTTTTTTCTATTTTGCTGATTTCAGCTCTGATTTTAATTTGTCCTGATTTTGGTGTTGATTTGTTGTTCTTTTTCTAGAGCCTTGAGACCAAGTGTTAGGTTATTGATTTTGTGTCTTTCTATTCTTTAATGAATGAACTTTATGCTATAAACTTTCCTCTTAGATCTGCTTTCATACTGTCTCACAGATTTTATTATGTTGCAACACTATTTGCATTTATCTACAGGTATTTTTTAATTTTCCCCCGATTTCTTGTTATCCATTCACTATTCAAGAGTGTATTATTTAATGTCCAGGTGTTAAAGTGGTTTCCATTTTTTATCTTCATTAATTTCTAGTATCATTCCATTATGATCTGTTAGGATGCAAGGTATTATCTATATATTTTTTTGTACTTCCTAAGATTTGCTTTGTGACCTATTTTAGAGTGTATTGAGATATTGATGGATGAAATATTCCAAAAATGTCCATTAAAGTCTTTATAAAGTCATACTGAAGTATTTGTAAGTGTTCCACAATGTGGTAATTCTCTTGGGTTTCCTGTTCATCTGCCATACAATCCTGGACTGGGCAGTGGAAAGGCATCCAACCCAGAACAAACATTAGGCAAAACATGTGGGAGTCTACAATCTCTGAATAGGAAAACACAACAGACTAGTGGGAACCCAGATGCTCACTCAACATGATCCACGGGGCATTCTATTCTGCCTGCGTGGCAAAGCACCAAACCCACGGTCTGTGATATAAGACAACAACAAAGGAAAGCCCCTGACCAACCTAGGTCCAACTTCAATAGCCAGGAGTGGCAAGAGGTATGACCCATAAGCAGCTGCACAGCAGTGAAACTTCTATCCTTCCCAGTCCCTGCTGCACATCCCAAGGTAATGTTTTGATTACATAATGATATTGACACCCTTAGCTATACTAGTCCCACACTGGACAGCCAGAGTGGTAGACAGTTTAATCCGAGGCAAGAACAATGTTTAAGAGAGCCCAGTGTACCCAGGCCCAGCAGTTTTGGACTGTAAGCCACCACGAATAAGCAGAATATCAAGAGGCTCAAGAAAGTATTTTATACCCACCTCAGAGACCCTTTATACCCATGGACAGAAAATGAGTTAGAATTCTAGCATCATTAGAAAATGAAGCACAATAGATTACCAGTGCTAGGAATACAAGTCATAAAAGTAAGCAAGAACCTATATTAAAACAAGTCAACTATGCGTTTAACAACACACTTAAATATGATCAAAAATTTCCTAATATGGGGCTGGAGTGGTGGCTCAACAGTTACTGCAATTTCATGGCATGCGCAAGGATGGGGGTTCAAACCCCAACACCACATACACAACCAAGTGTTGGAGCAACGAAAGCCACAAGAAAAACTAAATAAAGGGGCTGAAGCGGCGGCTCAGTGGTTACAGCATTTGGCCTGCATGCAAGAGTACCTGAGTTCAAACCCCAGCACCATGTACACAACAAAGTCTCGGAGCAACAAAGACCACATGAAAAACTAAATAAAAATTCTTTCTCTCTCTCTCTCTCTGTCACTCTCTCTTAAAAAAAAAAAAAGAAAGAAAGAAAAAGAAAAAACTAAATAAAACTGATTCTCTTTCTCTCTCAATGTTCCTCTCTCTTTAAAACCCAAATTTCTAAAATAAAATAAAATGATTCATTAACATACCAAACAGAATAAAAATAATTCAAACAAGAAAATATGATCAATCCATGAACACAAACGGATGGGATGAAGATGTTACAACTATTTAACATAATTTTAAAGTAAACACCATAAAAATGTTTTAACAATCAATTTTTTACAAATGCTCTTGAAATAAATGAAAGACATTCTCATGTAAATAGGAGTTACAAAAAGAACTAGTTTTTTAAATTCTATTTCAATAGATATACTCTACTACTGAAATATTTTAATTTAAGATTCTCTAATGACAATAATATTAAGCAAATCAAACTCATAATGAGATACTATTACACACCATTAGGACAGTTATTAAATGAAAACAACAAAACATAAAATAATTATTGGTGATGATGTGGAGAAATTAGAACCTTTGGTCACAGCTGGAAGGAATATAAAATGATACCAAGAAAACAATACAGTAGGTTCTTTATAAATTAAAAATATTCAGGCATGGAGGTGAACATCTGTAATCCCAGCTACTAGGGAGGCTGAAACAGGAAGACGGTAACCTTAACTACTTAGCAAACCCCTATCAAAAAGATTTTTTTTTTTTATTAAAGGACTGGGGATATGAGCCCAGTGGTAAAGTGTCCTGAGTTCAATCCTCAATACTGCCAAAAAAATTAATAATAATAATAATTTAAAAAATAATTAGTAAAGAGTGGAAAGATCGGTTAAGTACAGGAAAAAGCAGTGGGTGGGGGAAAGGGGATAATTGGGATTGAATTAGAACAAGTTATACTACAAGCTTTCATAATTATGTCTCTGTATACATTCTACTGTCATATATATCTAAAAAAAGACAATAAAATAAAAACAGATCTGATAGTAGTATGTAAGTCAAGAATTTTTTTCCAGTTACTAGATCTGCATAATAAGTAACTCTATAACTTGGTCTCATAAAATCACCATTTACATTCATTGATTCTGTGGGACAGAATTCTGACAGACGAAGCAGATGTGCTTATTTCTGCTCCCATGGGACCTGAAATTATGCTCCCAAGTCTGGGACCTGGAATCATCTGATAGCTTGCTTAAATGTCTGATACTTGATGCTGGTTAGAAGTTGGGTGCCTATTTCTCACCATGTAGGCTAGTTTGGACCTCTATCCACCAAGGACAAATGGGGAGAAAGGAAAGGAAGGGAAGGGGATCCTGAGATCTCCAAGAAGCCAAAGAGATTCATATAACCTTTGATAACCTAGTCTTAGAAGTCCATAGTATTATATATTCTATATTCAATATAAGATATGTAGAAACAACCTCATTGAGGTGGAATGGGGAAAATGAGATGCTGATCTAAGTAAATTTAGAAATTAGTACAATCTATAAGATAAAAGCAAAGACTATATAAACTCTGTAGTCTAGGTGATAAAATTAATTTCCACAGAGTAAGTAAACAATTCTGATATGGTTATTCTTGTAAAAGGAATTTAAAAGCTAAGTAAATGGTAAATGGTATATGCCAAATTTTTCATTCATTGAATGGGAGTTTACAAACAAGGGAATGTACTATAATAATTCACGTACATTTCATTAGAGTTGGAGAAATCAGTATAAACTCATATTCAGCTTAATAGAGATACATATGGTTAATATAAAAACATTGTAGATACATGTATTTACACTTATTAGTATATACAGATTTATTACCTTGCTCTATCAGTTGAAAAGCTCTAGAATCAACCATATGCTAGGACTAACAGCATACCTAGCACCCAAATTTTGGTTCCTAATACCATTTTCAAAAAAATAAATTATTGTTCCTTGATGAAATGAATGACTCTATAATAGGATCAGGAAATACTTACTATAAACACACAACATTTTGTAGCTCCAGAAGATAATAATGTACTCAAAACAATAATAAACATGGGGTATGTCAAAGTGACACAGAAGCTAATAGAAGAGCATCTAATGGCCAAAGCTATAACAACTTGTTTAACAAAATTAATAAATACTATTGGCCTATAATACAAAGTATTTCTTTCCCCAAAAGTGGGAAAGAGCAGAAGAGCGAAATAAACCCAAGTCAAGCAAAAGAACAGAAAAAAATAATAAATAGAAGAAATCAATAAAGATGAATAGGGAAAAAATACAGCAAATTAATGAAACAAAAAGCTATTTTTTTGGAAAAAAATAATATTGATAAATCTCTTGCAAAGTTGACAGTTAAGATAGGAATATTCAACATCTGCAGTAAAATAGGGTATATCACAATAGATCCTGCAGCCATTGAAAAGATAATAGAGTAATAATATGAACAATCTTTAGTATATAAATTCAAGAAGTTGTAAGAAATGAACGAATTCCACAAAAACTACAAAATGCAGTAATTCAGCCAACATGAGATAGATAACCTAAATAGTCCTGTAAGTAAATATTACAGAGCAGAATTTGTAATTTAGAAATTTCTGGAAAAGAAATTTCTAGGTCAGATGATTTCTTTGGCGAATGTTACACCAAACATTTAATCAATACCCATTTTGCAGTCTCGTCTGGAAATCAGAAAAGTAAACAATTTCCAATTAATTTATAAGGCAAATATTATCTTCTACCAAAAATCAAACAGCATTTAAAAAGAAAACTATAGATTAATATCTCTAATAAACCTGCATGCAAAAATTCTCAAAAAATTTTTCAGCTAATCACACCCAACAACATGGATAAAAAGCAATAATGCACACATGATAACTGACATTTATAGATAAGTATGCACAACAAAAGCAGTCACATTATTTTCAAGTGTCTATGAATCACTGATAAAGACAAACAACATTCTGGGGCATAAAATAAATCTTCACAAATTTAAAAGAACTGAAATCACATAGTACAGGCTGTGCCATAAAGAACTAAGATTAGAAATTAGGGAAAGATAATAGAAAAATTTCTAAACACTTAAATATTAATAGAATTCTAAATAACCAATAGGTTAAAGAAGACATCTCAAAGTATATTAAAAAATATATAGAAGTGAAATAAACAGAGAATGTAACACCAAAATATATGGAATGCAGTTGTAGCAGTGCTGAGAAGGAACTACCTACTACAAAATAAATATATTCAAAATGAGGAAAGAACTCATTAAGTCAATAATACAACATGATGACTAAGTAGACATAAAATAAGAGATAACACCTCTCCTCAGCTGATGACAGACAAGGTTATATGGCTTAAAGGAAACTGAAATCCAGATTCTAATTTTTTAATGCCTAGAATTAATACTTTTTAAATATCTTGGTGTTAGATTAAAATTTTTCTCTATTTAAATAATTAGTCCCTTACTACTAAAGAAAAGTTCTATTCAGAACAGTGCAAATATTGTAATAGAGTTAGAATTAACCTTAGAGTAAGAAATTCAGTGACCTCAAACTTAGAAATAGGGAAGATGGGTAGCCAGGAGACAGAGTATCATTTTTTTAAAAATATTTTCATGAAAAAATATAAAGTTACATACACTTTACCACTTTAACCAACTGTAAGTACAAAATTAAGTGACATTAAGCAAATCCACAATATTATGTAGCTTTATCCACTATTTCTAGAACTTTTTCATCATCCAACAGAAACTCTGTACCCACGGCAACTCACCATTACTCCTCACCAACCCATAGACAAAGACAAATGGTTAGATGTGTTCAAGTAAAATTTTTCATACAAAGAAATACAAAATGCAAAGAATAAGAATAGACACAGATAATTCATCGTAATCTGATAATATTAAATTCCAACAGCGAGGGGCTGGAGCGGTGACGCGGCAATTACGGTGCTTTGCCCGGCATCCTCAAGTACACAGGTTCAAACCCCAGCACCTACGTACACAACTAAGTGTCAGAGCAATGAAAGCCATGTGAAAAACTCAATAAAAATTGATTCTGTCTCTCTCACTGTCCTTCTCTCTTAAAAAAAAAAAAATTCCAACAGTGAAAACTTATGAAAAGATACTCAAACTCAATGGCAATTGTAGAAATAGACACTAAAATAACAATGAAATCACTTATCACCAAGACAACTACCAAAATATTACAAAATATTAGAATAAACGGTCTATAAGGTAAACATTACTCTCACATTGTTGGAGTGAAATAAAATTGTTAACAGTCTCTTTTGAAAGCACATTAAGACAGACAGATATATACTGACAGATAAATATCCACAAATGTGCTTATAAATTTTTCACTTATGAGCACTGATGAAGGCATGGAAGGATTCAAGTCATTTAAATCACCAGGATGATAGAGTAATGATCAGATTTTCCTTTTAAATCTTTGACTTACCTCAAATAGACTAGTACTCTTCTAATTTGAAGAATTAAAATAAAGAAAACAGCCAAGCGAGGTGGCAATCCCAGCAACTGGGGAGGCTAAGGCAGAAGGATGACAAGTTCTAGACCAACCTCAGTAACTTAGTGTCAACTTGTCTCAAACAACAAAATAAAATGGGTTAGGGGGGATGTACCTCAGTGGTAGAGTGGCCCTGGATTCAACTCGTAAGAACAGCACAGTTCACTAACTAAAGAAAAAAAGGAGAAAGAACACTAGCCATGGACTTGAGATTCAAAAATATTTGCATCCATTTTACACACACACACACACACACACAAAACATATCAAAAATATACCACATCCATTTCTATCGAGGCTGACCTTGACCTTGTCACTTGAACCAACACATGCTCCATCTTTGCCATTTCCAATTTTCAATTATTTCTAGGCAAATAACAACCACAGGGATGTCACCAACCTGATTTGTTGGCTGTTTCACTTGGTTCAACAATGTCTTGCAGAGGGGCTTCTTTCTTCCTTGAAGAAACTGGAACTGACTTTGGATGTGATTTCTGACATAGAACAAATACATTAAATATATTTTATTAAATTATCAATTCTGATTAAACACATTTGTATTTTAAAAGGGAAAAAAACTTGTTAAAACAGAAAACCAATTGGTGAGATATATATTAAAGTAACTACTATTAGGAGATTGAAAAAATTATGAAATAGTCATAAAATACTACACATAACAGTGAAACAATCTACAGTAACATGAATAAAATGAAAAAAAAAAAGGGTTAGTAGCAAAAAAAAGTTGCAAAAGTACCTAATCTCACTTATGTAAAATATAAACAAATGCAAGGAAATAAAAATTATAGTATTTATGAATTCACTCTACATAAAGAGTTAACATAGCCGGCATGATCATTTATCGTGTTCTCTTACAGGGAAACCCCCTGAAAGGTATCTGGAGATTTGGCTTTTAGAATGTTCCCTCCCTTTCCAACTGTACTAGGCCAGCCTACCTAGACTATTTGAATAAACTGCGATTTATGGTAAACACCTATTTTCTTTCTAGATATTCTAGAGTATAGAATTTTGGTGGAAATAAGAGTGTCTATGGGATAAGATGCCAATATAAACCAGCTGACTTTCAAAAGCCTTTCCTGAGGCTGGGAGTGGTGGCTCAGCGGTTACAATGCTTGCCTGGCATGCTCAGGGACACAGGTTCAAAACCCAGCACCACATGCGCATATGAAAAACTAAATAAAACTGATTCTCTCTTTCTCTCTCTAAAAAAAAAAAAAAAGCCTTTTCTGGGTAGAAAGACTATACACATTACTATTGCATTTCACTGCTGATAGCAATGAGTTAGCCCCTTCAGGGAGCACAGGAAGCGTGCACATGGATTATGGATTGCTCTACAGTCTGCTTTATGTCTCTTTCCCCACTGACCCGATGTGTATCATGAATGTATGGTATAATGAATGTTAGTCAAGAGTACGACTATATGCTAAAGTCTCATGAGTCATTCTACTGAAGCACTAAATGCGGATGGCAGTGAGACATCTGTCATGTGGTGGTAGAAGTGCTGACACATATCAACACACATACATATGTGCTAGAACTATAAAGAATGAAAATGATGAACATGAAATTCAAAATAGTAGTTACTTCTATGCCAAAGAGAAAAAAAATAACATCAGAAAAGGACATCAATACTTCTAAAATAATAATACTTCTTACACTGAATGATGGGTGTATATGTGTATATATTATTTTTAATCTTAAATGTTCCATATTTTTGTATATCTGAAATATTTCAAGCCATACATATTCAATGATTTCATTTCAAATATGCATATTTGAGGGAATTTAAGTGCACAAGGAGGTATAAAAAAAGATGTTTACTGCATCACTGTGAATAATAATTAGATGGGAACAACCTAACAATCTACCAACTGGGAAATGAATAATAATGGAATCCCTACATTACTGTTCAGTAGATATGACACCAATTCTATAATGAAACAAAAGCTGGCTTTCATTTACTCTGCCTTCCTCTCGAGACTTTATTAAAAATTTTTAAAAATGTATAAACTCAGAAGGACGAAGAGTAGAAGGGAGAACATTATGAAATGTCAACAACAAACTTAAGTTGAAAATTAGATTAGTGGGAACTAATCAACCCAGAGAGAACTGAAATATGCTAGCAATGGAGGAAGCCCAGAAGCAAAGACTCGTGTTTATGGAGAAGTTCATAGACACTAATTAGAGGTACAAGACCTCAAAGAAGGAGTACAGGTAGTGCTCGCAAACATAATTGTTAAAACCACGGAAAGAAAGTAATGACAGAGTCCCTTCCCTCCTAACCGTCAGATTAAATGTTTACCTTTTTAAGTTTCAGCATCACTTATGAACTCAGTGGCATAAGACAGTTAAAAGTTAACGGTAATACACTACGAACGGAGATACTAGGTGAGAGCACTCAAACTGCACCTTTCCCTTTGTCAACGGAGTTGAGAATACCTCCAGTCAGAATCACACCCCCAATCAGGAAAACTTCTTTGTCAAAAAAACTTATATAAGAGACAGCTAAAAACAAATGAACATTTGACAAAAGGCTCTAAAATAAAAAGCAAGGTACAAAGCAAGCAAAAGAAAAAAAGAAAGAAAGAAAAAAGTACTTATAGGAAACAAACTGCAAGAAGATATTAAAAGACTTCATTAAGAAATCTTAAAGAAAAGGGCAAAATAGAGAAGAATCAAGAGACTGGTGTGTGGGTGATGTGAAGATAACTCTGGTTTAGGACCAAAGACATATCATATTGTTACTTTATACGCATTTATGATGTACAATAATTGAACTCCTTAATAAAAAATTTTTTAAAGAAATCTTAATGAAAAGTGTTCAAGGTAAGATCACTAAAAAAGATAAGATCTAAAAGCTTGCAAAGAAGAAAAAACAAGTCACTCAACAAAGGATCAAGGAATCAGAACAATATTTTCAACAACAGGAAAAGCTGAAAAAATACAGCAGTATTTTAAAAGCTAAAAAAAGAAATAGTAATAAAACAAAAATAAAGCAATGCTGTGAAGGGTGCAAAAGGAACTCACCTGGAAACTCTTCTATGTCAGGCCTAAGGGGAAAAAAAATCTTCCTAGAGAGATTTAGGAAGGCTATCTTCAGAAAAAGACCCTGAAAATGATAAATTATTTCATGTGCTTGCATATATATACTGAGAAGACATTTATACTTTTATCCCAGAAACTGATGATGAAATAGTTATAAGAACCACAGAAAGTCAAATGCAAAAACCGAAGAAAATTTAATTAATAGAAAACTAATACTTAAACATAAAGAAAATATAACCATCAGTATTTTATACAGCTGTAACTACTTAGTCTCAACAATATAAAACAAAACACTATGTACTGATCCAACAAAAATCTGTAAGGGATGCACTAAGAAAAAGAAATGTATATATAGGTGAAGGGATGAAAACAAGAATGATACAACAAAGCCTACACTTTTGTAAAAGAAGGCAAACAGATAAAAGCTAAGACTGGGGAGAAAAAAAGAAAACAAATCAAGATATAGTGGTATAAGCATTATTTAAAAACACGGGAGGCAAAAACAGCTAAACAAGTGCTAACAGACAGAAACAAGTCAGAATTTGGGGGAAAGTAGACTCTACTATTTTTCATAATATAAACCTTAAACTATTTAAATTTCTATGTACATAATAACCTTGATTATAAAAATTATTCTTCCAATGATTTTTTAAATATGTAAAAAGAGAAGGAAGACACTAGTGAATCACCATAGACTGCTGGATTTTTAAAAATGCTAATGACAAAAAGACCTGACAAGACCAAAAGAGATGAAAATGAACAATGTTGAATAAAAAGAGACATAACTATAGACATGAGAAGGCTCATTAAAGAACATTAACAGTTAAAGACAGAAAAAACTGAGAACAGAGGAAAAACATGTTTCAAGAAAATATAAAAAAAATCAAACCTGTCAAAAGAAATAGAAAAAATTTGATAATCATTAAATAACTATAAACTGGTAACTACCAATACCTCCAACAAAACAGCCCCAATTGTTTTACAAGTGATCTAAATTTAAAGGTACAGTTCATTTTTGCTTAACCAAATTCTCCCCAAAAAAACATGAACGAGAAATAATTTACGAAACGAGGTTATATTTAAGTTAAAAACATGCGAGGAATTGGGAGTGGTAGCTCAGCAGTTATAGCACTTGCCTGGCATGTGAAAGTATGCAAGTTTGAACCCCAGCATCACGTACCCAACAAAGTGTCGAAGCAATGAGAGCCACATGAAAAACTAAATAAAAACTGGTTCTCTCTCCCTTAAAAAAACAATGAAAAAATACTTAAAAAATACCAAGAAATAAAATATAAAATGATAAGTAGGGCTGAGGATATAACTCAATGGTAGTATGTGCGTTAGTTAGCATGTGCAAAGCAGCTCTGGGTCTGAACTCCATAACTGCAAGAGCAAAGGAAAAAATCCTCAAATGAAAATATACTATCTTATATAATTAAATCAACTTATCTTCTTAAATGTACAATCAACAAAAGATTAGTTTCCCTGTAGAGCAATAGAAGGACTTCAGCCTTCAGAAAACAATTAAACTTGTCAATTTGATCAGGAACTTTAATAGATGCCCACTTTCCTAATGATGTATTATTTTAAAATAAATGAAAAACGACTGTTAAAATTTGATAGAAAAATTCTAATTCCTGACTCCCAATTTCCAACAAAGGATATATGAAATCAAAAGTCTTTAAAATACCTCTGAATTTTATAGAAAGTGAATGGAAATAAAAGATTCTTTTTTTTTTGAATAAGACAATAACTGAAAGGTACAAGTATATTGTACATAGTTTCATTTATTAAAATATTAAACCAGTATCAGTTTTCCTTTTTGACTTACCTCTTCACTTAGTGACAACGGAATAGAACTGTTTTTCACTTTGGGTGTTGAATACAGCACTGATTTTGTAGAATTTATGCTAAAATCATTGGTAAGATCTAAAAGAAAAGTATGAAATTTTAAAAACAAAATGTAATATAATATCTACTGGTTACAATTTAAAGTGTGTCACAATATGACAAGTGAAGAATTGCCTGTTCACTCTGTATACACAATCAGCCTAAAAGAAGTACAGACATTAATATTCAATGTTCCTGAAAGGCATCAGAACAGAACAGCAAACAAGATTCCTGAAGATGTGCCAGTTCTTTCAGAGTTGTACACAAGTTATTTTTCCACTGTCTTAATTAGTCTGTTTTGTGCTACTATGACAGAATACCTGGGACCATGTAACTCGCAAAGAACACAGATTTATTTCTTACAGTACTAGAGATTGGGAAGTTCAAGGGCCTTCTTGCTGTGTCATCATAAAAATAGGGCAAAAGGGGCAAGAGAGTGCAAGCACCATAGAGCAAGAGATCAAACTTGCGCCTCAAGAACCTTAATAACAAGTTTCAATCCATTCAAGAGAGAAGAGTCCTCGTGGTCTAATCACCTCTCAAAAGTCTCACCTCATAACACTTGTTGCAATGGGGATTAAACTTCCAACAAATACTTTTGTGAGGACAAAAACCAACCATAATATACACTACCTATTTCTCCTTACTTCCTTGGCTGGGCACCTCCTTTATTCTAACACCTTCTGATGCTGATTAGCACAATTCACCACTTCGTTACAAAGAGACATAAACTAGAAAAGATTATCTCAAACTCTAATGATCCCAAGAATTCTGCACATTTATTTTCATCACAGCACTTCCCTTATTTAAAATGGACTCCAGGAATGACTTGAATTTCTTAATTTCAAATTCTGGAATATCTGCAAATACATGAGATATCTTGGAGACAAGTCCCAAGTATAAACAAAAAGTTCACTTATGATTCATATGCACTTCATACACAGGTTCTGAAGGTAATTCTGCATAATGTTTAATAATTTGGGACATTAAATAAAAGATTATTGACATGGAATTTTCCACTTGTAACATCATGTATATCCACACTCAAAAGTTTTAGATTATGTAGCATTTTAGATTTTGAATTTTCAGATCAGGAACGCTCAACCCACATATGAAACACCTTCTCTTGTGCATAATAATTATGTTTGGACTTCCAGATTACAGGAAATCTAATGTAAACTAAGAGGGCAAATCACTGTCAAATTACTGTTTGTTTCTTTATCAGTACTATACTTAATGTACTGATAGTTACAAGGACTAGATATGTACTCAAAATTCTGAGGAAGATATTTTATATGTATTTAAACACTAGAATATATCTGATGCACTTGATATTAACATGACAAATTTTTATTTCCATCTATTCCAACCCTCAAAGTCTATGTAGAAATGAAGTCTTTACCTTTTTCTTCAAAACAGTCCTGTAAGATTTCCAGCATGTTCTGGCCTTGCCCTGTATTAATGTCAGGTACTCTAATAAAAAAGAAAGAAGGAAAAATGTATCATTATTAAAATATACTTGTTAATCATTATCATCTATTTGAAAATACCATATCTTATCATAAAATGTCAACTTATCTAATAGAAAAAAATATATATATATATCCACACCAGCCCCATGGCACTAGGAAGTGGACACAGAGGGGCTTCACCACTGAATCACATCCTCAGTCTCTTTTATTTGTTTTAAGACAGGAAGGGTTTCATTAAGTTGCTTAGGAACTCACTAAGTTGCTGAGGCTGTCTTCAAACTTGCGATCCTACTGTTTCAGCCTCCCAAATCACTGGGAACACAGGTGTGTACCACCACATTCAGCTTAGAAAAAATACTCTTACTATTTGAAGACAAAACAAATATTTGAGGGTCCAAGAGTTCCCTCAATTGAACTCTTCCCTTCATAACGTGAAGCATGCCATTATCATGTTATATAAACAATTATATACCAGTTAAATATCCATGTCTAAAATTGTGTTAGACTACTGCTATTTTTAAATGAAAACATAAAATTTTTAAAATAAATCCAATTAGTCCTGAAATGCCTTTTTTTTTCTTTTTTAAAATGTTTGGTTAGGGACATAAGAACTCGAGGCTTTGCACATTTCAGGCAAGACTCTACCAGTGAGTTATATGCCCAGCTCTGAAATGTGTCTTTAATGAAAACTTACAGGCACGAATCCTAACATCTATCTCTAAGCAATATATTCTTCCCTATAAGTTCTCATATATATATTTTTGACTCAATGTCATTAATTTAATAACAGCTTATTAATCAGTATAAATTATTTTCATTAACAAGTGTATCGATTCTAGACTCACATGCTGTTAGGCAAAATAATGGTGTTCCTTTGTTCACTTTACCCAGTTCCCTCCAACAGTAACACTTTGCAAAACTATAAACACTACAACCAGGATGTTATTGATATAACCTATTTAGATTTCTCCAGTTATAAAGCACTCATTTCTGTAAGTATGTTTTGCATGTGTACATTTAGTTCTATACCAAATATCATATCTGTAGGTTCTGAAAAGTCTGATCACCATAAAGATCTCTTTACTGCCTATTACAAATATATTCACTGTTAACCTCCTTCTTGCCTCCAACCAACCTCCTATTTCTAATCCCTAGAAACCACTAGTCTGTACCTCATTTCTAAAGTTCTGTCATTTGAAAAAGAAATTATATATTAACTACCATACAGCATGTAATACATTGCGTTGACATTTTTTTCACTCAGCGTAATCCACACAAGTTGTAAGTATTCACACAAATAGTATATATCAACGGCTCATTCCTATTTAATGCTGAACAGTATTTCACTATGTGAATACTATAGTGCTTAATCATTTACCTCCCAAAGGACATCTGGATTTCAATCAATATAAAGTTTTGATACATACCTCCAACAAGGCTGGCAAACTTTTGCTTAAGGGCTATTTTAGACTCGTAAACCATATAATCTGTCAAGCTACTTAACTCTTCCATTCTAGCTCAAAAGCAATCAGACAACATACAAACAAATGTACACATAAATGTTCCAATAAAACTGAACCAAAATCTGTAACAAAACACTTATCCAGCCTATGGGCTATAATTTATTGACTCATCTACAACATTCCTTTTATTCTTGAGTTAGAAAAGTATTGTTATAAAATAATTCAATCAAGATTATGAGCCACAATATATCATCCATTATTATTGCATATGAGGTGTCCCCTGAAAGCTCACATGGGAGACAACGCAAGAAAGTCTAACAGGCAAACTGACTGTTATGAGAACCTTAACCTAATCAATACATTGCTCCACTGACAGGGATTAACTGGGCAGTAATTGTAGGTAGGTAAGATGTGGCTGGAGGACACAGGTCTGAGGGCATTTCTTTGGTGGCCTTGTGCTGAGCCACATTCCTCCACTATGCTCTTCTGCCATGATGTTCTGTCTCACATCAGGCCCAGAGCTATGGAATTGGTTGTCTATGGACTGAAACTTCTAAAACTGTAAGCCAAAATTAACTTTTCCTTCTATAATTGTTCTTGTCAGGTCTCTGGGTCACAGTCACAAAAAAAGCTGACTAAAACATCCATCATAGAATTTTATAACTGAAACAGCTCAGAAATCACCTACACCAATAACTGTCATCCCAAAATGCATAAAATTTCCTTTGGAGCTTTTGTAGAAATACAAAAAATTGGTCACTTCCCTGGGATCAATTAAATCATCTTTTTTAGGGTGCATCAGATGATTATAAAGCATAAATCTGGTTAAAAACAAGCAATTAAATCCTACCCCCTTCATTTTACAGATAGGAAACGTAAATCCAGATTGTTCCAAAGACTTGCCTAAGTTTACAAACCTAATTAGTATTATTGGTAGAGTTCATACCAGAATATAGGTCCTGACAATACTCTGGAATAAAACCACATATAGATATATATGCTGCACAACTACAAATACATCTCTGCTATCCCCCTATTTACAAGTAAGACCCTGATAGATAAGGTGACTTGCTAAAGTTGATAATACAGAATCAATGTTAGAACACAAGTCATCATCAACCATACTTACTGTAAAACAGCAAGTCTAAATGATATAGTATAGATATAAACTGGCAACTGTCCAATGATTGGATAAAGTCTTTTCCAATTTTTACAGGGTAAAAAATCATTCACAATCACCAAGTCCTACAAGCTTCAAAAAGTTTTCTCCAATTCATCTCTTTTTCCCCTTCTCATTACTACCTAAGTATTAAAAAGCACTCTACCATACCTATACTACTATAACCCCTCCACTAAGCTATTCTATAAAAATCACTCTTCTTTGCTATTATAAAAATGTTTGTCTACATGGGTGTATGTGCATTTACATCTGGTAGGCCTTATTCCAAACAGAATTTTAGGACAGCTTATTCAAGTCTATAACAGATATCTAAGGCCAAACACATTAATTTTCTGGCTCTGCTCTCATATGATCTTATTTTCTACTTCCACCTAACATATTCATTCTTTTAAATAAGAACTGTCTGCTCCTGTCAAACCATAATATATGTACTCCTACTTCGGTTCTTTTATTTATGATACTACGTTCTGGAACGTACTTTATTCTTTGTATCTTGATTCAAGGTACATCTAAACCTAAGTTAGACTACAACTTTAAAGCTTTTCTTAATATCAACAAATACAAATCCCTTTCTAACTTTGTAAGATTGTCTATACTGCAAGATGATATACACACCTACTCTCTATGACACGTTATTACTTATAATATTACAAATATTATCTTCATTCATTAAATAATTTCACAAATGTACACATAAATCTTCCAAATAGGAATGCAAGATTCTTGAGGGGGAGAGGAGAGACAAAATTATTTCTATACCATATTGGGCATAGTAAAACTGAGCCTCAACAAACACTGGGTTATTAACAATAATATCCTCACATAATAAAGCATGCTGTCCATCCTACTATTTTTTTTTTTTAAAGACAGGGACAGTGAGAGTGAGAGAGAGAGAGAGAGAGAATCAATTTTTTATTATTTAGTTTTTCACATGGCTTTTGTTGCTGACATTTAGTTGGGTACGTGGGTACTGAGGTATGAACCCGGGTACTTGCGCATGCCAGGCAAGCACTGTAACCACAGAGACCCCATCCTACTACTGTTAAATATTTAGGTAGAAAATTTACTTTCCAGATTTTACAATTAAAGGAAAGACTAACGTAACCCAAGTAAGCACCCTGAAAGTAAATATATGACAAAAATGTATTATTTTTTTCTTTTCTCCCTACTGAAATAAGCTATGTCTTTCTAATATTACCCTTCAATCCATCTCATAGAGCACTTACCGGTGGCTGCAATTCTTTCAGAACTGAGACTGCCTTCTTCTGGTCTATCACTTTATCAGGTAAATTTCTTTCCTCACTGCAACTAAGTTATTACACTACTTGTCTTAATATTACTTTATATAAAATGTCTAAGAAGACTACACTTAATGTGGGCATAGAAATCATTATTTTGGTTAAAAGTTAACACTTTTTCCCTTCTTCATTTAAAAATTCACTTTCTAAAGATCAAATTAAAAATCATCTTATAAGGTTAAATATGTGTATGTATGTATATATAGACCTCACCTGGAAGATCGGCAAAATCTTCTTCTGTAGTCATTTTTGAGATGATCCTGAAAGAAAAGTCAAACAAAAGTACTTTTGTTTAAAATATAATCAAATACAGCCTAATTTCAAAGTAATTTCATTCCAATACAGGCATGCCAAAACATTTATCATAATGCTCCAAAGAGAAATTATGAAATGTAAGAGAAACATGCCTTATATCTACTATTTCCAAGCCATTCTTATACTACTTCCTCACCCCTTTCCAGGCTTACTGCATTTTATTCCTCCTCTTCCTTTACTTCCCTTCATACCTACAGCATCATCAAAAACTTAACTATCCAGGCTTCCAGTAAATTAAGTTGGCTGATTAACAGTATCTACTTATTATATCCTTTTCCCACAGGGGATCCCATTAACATGACCAATATGACATAAAACAAACATGAAAAAGGAGAATGGAAAAGAACACCATATGTGAACAAATTTAAGAAGTTATTGGAAGATGAAAAATCAAAGACAACGGATAAATGATGAAACAGAATAACAGTAATAGTACCCAAAAGTAAGCTTAGAGGATACTGTACCCAATTAGAAGGAAAGCTGATCTGCCCAGGAGAAAGCCATAAAGATGCGTAACTGGGAAATTCAAGAACTAAAGTAGGCAAGGAGCAGGAAAATGGAATAAAAACAGGACAATTAAAGGAAAACCTCTATAAAGAACATTATACCCAAGCTTCCCCATCCTCATTGAAATAGAGCTTCCAAACTATTCTTTTGTCTTAAGCGCAATATGATCAACAATGTATATCACCAGACACATATATCTCTGAAATAGAAAAGGAAAAATTGAGATATGAATTTTTAGAAAAGGAAAAGAAGGGTTGGAGCAGTGGCTCAGCACTTGCCTGGCATGTGTGAGGACACAGGTTCATACCCCAGCACCACGTACACAAGTAAGTATTGAAGCAATGAAGACCAGATGAAAAACTAAGTAAAACTGATTCTCTCTCTCACTGTCCCTCTCTTTAAAAAAAAAAAAAAAAAAGTGGGGGAGGGGGATAAAAAGACCCAAGAGGAAACTAATATACTAATATCAGGGATGAGAAAGAAGAAAAACTCAAGACTACAAAAATTCTAATACTTTCAAGAGATATCTAAAGTACTGAATTCATAAAACTAAAGTGGTATACTATAAACACTGGAGAGCAAGAAAAACTGTTACTGAAAAACATGACTGTCTAAAATTAAAATAAGAAGCGGCTAAGTCTATTTTTCAAATCACACACAGAACAAAAGTGAGATAAAAATGAAAGACAGAATAAGACATGGAATATTCATTTTATCAATTAAAAAATGTTTGTCAAGCCCCATTTTTACCTAATCCAACGGGATATATGGAGATGCAAAATATATATATATACCTATACGTGTGTGTGTGTGTGTGTATATATAATTTTAAAGAAAGAGGGGACAGTGGAGAAAGAGAAAGAGAGAAGTAATTTATATATATACCTATACGTGTGTGTGTGTGTGTGTGTGTATAATTTTAAAGAAAGAGGGGACAGTGGAGAAAGAGAAAGAGAGAAGTAATTTTTATTTAGTTTTTTCATGTGATTTTCATTCCTTGGACACTTGGTTGCATACGTGGTGCTGGGGTGTGAACTCACACACTTGTGTACACCAGGCAAATGCTGTAACCGCCGAGACACTGCTCCAGTCCCAAGATGTAAAATATTTTAATGAACAAAAATACATTATTTGTTCTAGGCTTTACTTTATTTTCTTCCCCCAGCCATTAAAGTCTCCATTTTTTAAGAAATAGATAGTTCTGTGAAGAATGGTCTTCAGAAATCAGAAATTGGTTGGTATGTGTACTCATCGCTTCAAGGATGCCATCTGCTATCCAGCCCTCTGAATGCACAAAGGGGAGACTATATATATATATGTGTGTGTATATATATATATATACACATACATACATATATACCACATTTAAACCTATATTCTCTATATCTATAAATATTGAAAGTCATGAGTTCACAGTGATACTTTACAATTCTAATCCAAAATTACATTTTCTCCTTTTCCATATTATAACTTTCTCCTCCAATAGTATAAAAACTGGCTTACATACATACATATATATATATATATATACACACACATATACATATATACACAGACTTATTTGAGCATTCCCCATGCCTATCAGCTCATGCAATATTTATCACCACAATAACACTTCCACACTCTGCTAGGGCTTAAACTTCCCATACCTCATCAGTTACAGAAGCTCTCCCATATGGGTCTCAGTCACCTATTCCATATGTACCCTTTCTCACTCAGCTCAGGATCTGAGGATCTGACACCTTATGGAAGCCACTGGGCTGTGAAGTTAACCTTATGATACCAATCAGGTTCACTTAACCATGTGCAATCAACATTTCCCCTCCTGCCTAGATGCCCTCCCTTCCCTACATTATAATGCCTCTTCTTAAGAATGCTTCCTTCAATCCAGTTGTGATTCCAACACTTCTCCAGGAATCCTCCTACATGAACTCATATGCCCCACAGAAGCTGTCCCCCTTCTCACATAAATACAACCTTCACCTCACTCATGTGTTGGCAACCTGAGCTGGGTTACCCTCTCAACCCTGCTCAGGATCCTGCACACCTGCTCTGAGCCACTGTAGTTCCCTCACCCACAGGGATACTAATCTTTCTCAGCCATGCCTAATGACTTCTGGATTGATTTAGTAAAGGAAGAGAAATAGAAAAACAAAGCTTCTATTAAATTTTAAGAAACCTGAGAAGAACTTTTTCTTGAGCTAATATATATTCTTCCCAGAGCTCTGCCCAGATTGTATGAAACACTAATGTCAAAAAAGATAATAAGAACAAAAACTTATAAAAATATATTTCTTTAAAGAAAGTGAAAGCTTATTATCTTCATGAAATACCTAAGAAACAAAAGATGGAATACATTTTACAAATGGCAAAATAAAGAATAAAGGTATCTAACAAGTCTCTGTTATACTACAAGTCTTTTCTGTTTTTGTTTTTCCAGACTGGGGATCAAAGCCAGCAGCCTATGCTGGATAGGCACAGTACTCTAATACTTTGCTATATATGCCCCCAGCCCTGTTATTACAATATTACAATAGCTTTGCTATTATTCAAAGATGGAAACTTTTAACCCAAGCACTTAGGTCTCTCTCCAGTACTCAACACAGTGAAACAGTAAAGTAAAAACTCAACTCTGAGACTATTACACAATCTTCAAAAGACTAATTTATGGCCACTCTTCTAATTTCACTAAATAAATTGAAGGACTGATCTATCTGCACACTGATATGTTATGAAACTTAAAACCTGTAAAGCACTGTCTGTTCCTCTTTTAAATAGGAAATTTTAAGGCCAAGATTCCAGGTAGTTAATTTGTTCAACAAATGTTAATTGAGCATCTACTAGAATGCCAAGTACTATTTAAGCACACTAGAAAGGCAGTGGTGAATAAGACAAAAAGGTTCCTAAATCCCAAAAGAACATAAAAATTTCTAATTTTCAAAGTAAATAAACATTACCACTTTCAACTTATTTTTCAGTTGGTTTCAATATGAATCTTTTTCATTCACAGTGAAATTATGTTTCTCAAAGAAAATATTATACATCAACACTTGGGATCTGTCAACCCCATTGATATTGTGGATGATATAATTCTTTGTTGGGGACCTGTCTCATCAGTTGAGAATGCTAAACATTATACTTGTCCTCTGCGCACTAGGTACCCTGCAGCACTCCCTCATCATCCACATCACTCCCATGTTGGAAAAAACAAAAACCTCTCCAATAATCACCAAATACATACCAAGGAACAAATCACCCCCTTCCAGGAGAATCACTAAAGTACAGGAATGGCTGAACATAATCTCCCAATTCCTCTTTTCCCTTGTCTTTTAAATGTGCTATAATACAGTCAGATGTTAGCACTAAAGGTTCAAAACAGTTCTAGGTTATGACAGGCATTTAAAAAATGAAAGGCAGCCACTTGGCTATATAGTCCTTCTCTTCCCCCATCAAGAACGGCTTCGTTTTATTCTTAATGTATATAATGTAAACAAGGTACATGCTCTTTGTACCACGAACACACTGTGCTCTTTTCATATATCTCTATGCATACACAAATTTACATGATGGGAGATCATCAAAGCTGAAGATTTTCTTAAAAATTAGAAAATACGTGTTTAGGATAAGAAATGAGTTTCATAATACCATAACAAAGTCTGAAATAAGGTCTAGTGAATACTGAGGTCTCAAGAAGCATGGAAACAAAAAACGAGTTCCAGTCCCGTTAGTCAAAGTTGCACCTTTTAACTAATAGTTGCTTTTCATAAGACTTTACTAATAAAAACTGTTCCAATAAATATTAGCCTCAATACGAGTCTCAACATTTTGAAAAGGTTAAATGAGAACGCCAGATTTTTTTCCATACACACACGTTACATAATCACTGTTTCTCCAGACCAACAAAACTAATACAAAGATACACTTCTAACATTTGAATGTATTCGGTGGCCTAGGAATTATTGCTAGGCTAAAAGGTTTCTACCACAAGTTTTATAGAGAGAAAACGCAGTTACAGACCCAATACGACAAGAAGCCTTGAGAAAATAATAAAAGGAAATTACGGCTTTTCCACTGAAATTCCGGAGGAGCCAGTTTCCCAGGCCCAACGTTTCCTTCTCCCCGACCTAGGGCGACTAGTCCGACGGCGGCAGCTTTTCAGCTCTGCGGCAGGAGCCGGAGCCCGCACTTACCAGACCCGACGCAGCAGCCATGTTCCGGTCCAGCTCAGCCCGCGCAGGGAGTCGGAGAAGGAAGTCCAAGAAGGCTACGACTACATGAGGCGGAGCACAGAAACGACGCTGGCCTAGCAGCTACACCGCGGCTCAGGAACGCCCCTGAGACCCCGGTACCGGAGAAGCCAGCCAGCGGGCATGCGCTTCCGACGCTCCGTGACCATTGGCTCCGCCCTCACCAAACTAGAACGCCCGCGCGCTAAAGGTTTTGAAACTGCCGGCACATGCGCAAAGCCGGCCGCGCCACCCAATAGAAAGCAAAATGTTCTCGGGCCCGCCCCCTCAAGGCGCTAGCACCGCCCCTCCTTCCGCAGCCCGTTGTTGCGTTCCCGACTCGCGGAGCGCCTCCGCGGGGCGGGGGGGCGTGAGGGGGCTGGACTGTTTTTGAATGGCTCGGTGTTGAGAACCGTGTTTGCTCTTTGAGCCCAATGTAAAAATTCTCAATAATTCTCTTACGGAATAATAAGTGATACTTGGATGGATAAGAAGTTGAAACTAAAAGGGACAGATTACCCTGTGCAGATTCGTCATCCACAGCCAGCGTAAGTTTACATCATCGCTGAAAATAATAATGGTGTTGACTTCGAGGCGTTGTATTATTTTTTCAAATATGTGGGTATTATTTTTTATGAAGCATTGACAACAATAAATGATCCATGTAAATATATATCCGTTAAGGATGATATCTGGAGAAGAATGCTCTAATGCTGGCCACTATCTGACCTAGACCCTTGGGGTGGAAGTCTTTCAGTTGCTTCCTGCTGATGACATAGATTGCCCGGGGTTCACTTCTCACTCAGTCCGCAATCCCAGTCTATTTTCAGAGGAACATGGGTGTCACAGCAGGGGCATTTAATAAGGAGCTTGATCCTATACAGAAACTCTTTTGGACAGGATTGGAAATACAAATCTAAAGCGACAGGTATCTGGAGGACCTACCTGTTGCTACTGACCCCACAGTATCAGCAAGGACTGGAGAGAGTGTTTTTGTTTGTGGTGTTTTTCTTAAGAGAGTAGGAAAGAGAGAGAGAAAAGGAGAATCAATTTTATTTATTTTTTCATATGGCCTTAGTTCTTAGAAGACTTTTTCCTACATTACTTGTGTAAGACTATAAAGCTGTGTCTGATTTTTATGATTTAGTTAAAAATTACAAGAAAAAATTAATCAGGAAATAGATTACTTATTGAATAAAGTCACTAAGCATGAGTGAGCGAATATTCAAAAAAAATTTGTAAGGCAATAACAATTGCTGTCATCCATATAAACTTGTTTTTAAATTTTATTGGTAAAGAAAATGGTTATATACTCTGAAATCAGACAGACCTGTGTTTCACTAATTACTTATACCTTCTAGGGGAAACTAAATAAATTATCTGTTGCTCAATATCCTTGTGTATAAATGGAAATAATATTAAAGTTGTTGAGGTGCTAGTGTTGCGGGGTTTTTGAGATGAGGCCGGATTCTCTGCTCCCGCTGGTGAATGGAGTCTGGGCCTCTACAGACTCTAGCAGCCAAAACAGCCCTCTTCTAGTGTTTGCAGCCATTCCCAGTTAAAACTGGAAGTTTGGGCTGGCTACAGGTGTCTGCAGCGGAAAGTGTTAGCAGCTGTTGGTGTGGTGGAAATTCACCCCGGGAATTCGGCGGCAATCTTCTGGGTTCTTGTCTCATGAATTTGAAGAATAAAATCCATGGACAACCACGGGAGTAGTAGTAAAAGGAATAGGATTTATTTAGGAAGAAGAGCAGAGACTCTGCAAAGGGGGGGGGGCACCTGGAAGCAGGACACCGTCTAATGAAGGTTAGGCCAGGGGTTATATAGATTTGGGGTATGAGCATAATTAACATTCATGCAAAGCAGGCATTGAGAAATGCCATCAACCCCATTGGTTAAAATCTATGTAAAGTAGGCATTGAAACTGGTCAAGTGCACCATTGGTTAAAACAAAAGGTGGCAAATACTTCCTAGTATCCACCTGTGACCACCCCCATCTTAGTCAGGGACTAGGGTGAGCCTCTAGGTCTTTTTGCATTTGAATGCCGAGTCCTTCCTATCAATCACTGCCTCTGCCAGCTAGCTTTTGATAAGGGCCCTCTGTCCTGACTACCTAGCCATTTCACTGTCTCTCATAATCTGTCTCACTAGGACTAAACAGTTCCTGTTAGGATCTAAGAACAATGCTTTTAAGATAGCAATAATTCATTAAGAAAAATAATTTCAGGTCTTTTGGTATGGTTATGGAGGTTTCTCTTTTTAACTATGTTTAAAAGTTTTGCCAATCAGTCTATACTATACAAAATTGTAACACTGGGAACACATGATATTAAAAACATTCATTGAGTGCATACCATATGCCAAGATCTGGAAGTGCTTCACACACATTTGAAGCATTTGGAACATCCCTGTGAGGATACACAGACAAGAAGCACTGGAGCACGGAGACTCAAAAAATTAGTTAATTTGGGCAAATTAGCCCAAAATCATACCACCACTAAATAGCAGACGTGGGTATTAATCAAAGAATTCTGACTCCAGAGCTCTTAATCTTACACTATTTGCTTCCAGTGAGAATTTTAGCAAAGTACAGGCATAGATGTACCATATGTAAAATTATATCCTCCTGCTTCCACTGGAAATAGGAGCTCTAAAGCTTATTTTGAGAAAACTGAGATACAAAGGCTTGTCCTGGGGTTTAATGGAGGGCACAGAGGGTGTTGGGAATAGATGTTATGAGATCACAGTTTCCAAATTTTTCAGTTCCAAGTTCCATCTGTATCGGTCAAGTACAGTACCTAATTGCCCCAGCACGGTTTTAATATCCTAAAATAGGGTTGCTAATTGATGGAAGAATAAAAATATTCATTTTTAAAAGCCAGATGCTGTTATAAATTCCCCAGAAAATACATCTAGATCACTCCAAAAGAATTACTATGACAACTGATTAAATCTTTCAGTTTTCTATCATGACTATTTGGTAAAAGGTGTGTGCACGTGTGTGTGTGTGTGTGTGTGTGTGTGTGTATACACATGCATGTGCCATATGTATTTATGTATCAGTCTATGAAAGTAGATGTGATTAGATGTGTATATTCGGAAAATAAAGAATTCAGAAATTCAGCTTGAACAGGAAGTAAAAACTTGTTATCTATACTATAAATCAGGTAATTTTAAATTTATAAGTGGTAAACTATTTCAAAGAGCATTTTATTCTAGACCTTTGATTTTCATTGAATGACTGAATATTTACTATCAAAGTATCTTCAGTAACGAGACTGCATAAATAAAAATCATAATACAAATACACACAAATGAACTGTCCACTTAAAAATTAATCCATATTCAGTCCTCTTTCACAGTTGAACATGTCTTTGTGAGTGGATAAATTGTATTACTTTGATATAGTGGAATACTCCTCTGTCATAAAAACAAACTACTGGTAAATATAAAAATATGAATGAGGGGCTGCAGCAGGTATGGTGTTTGCCCAGCATGCGCAAGTATGCGAGTTCAAACCCCAGCACCACGTACACAACTAAGTGTCAGCAACAAAAGCCATGTGAAAAACTCAATAAAAATTGATTCCCTCTGTCTCTGTCTCTCTCTCTCTCACTGTCCTTCTCTCTTTAAAAAAAAATGAATCTCAGAAGTATTAGTAATACTAAGTAAAAGAAACCAGACTCAATGACTATATTAAAAAAGTCATATCAATGGTGTCAAAAGTGAAAAAATTAGCAAATTATTAACATATTTTGTCAAAAAATTTACAACAAAACAAATTTATTCTATATAGCATAATTGCAATTATAACTTAAAATGTGTTTAGTTGATATAAACTTATTTTTATAACTTGGGGATTCTTTTTTTTTTATTATTCCTTTGAACCCAGGGACACTTTACCACTTATCTACATACCCAGTCCTTTTTTGTTTTTTATTTTGAGACAAGATCTCACTAAATTGCTGATTCTGGACTCAAACTTGTTCCTTTTGTGTCAGCTGTACACCACCACACCTGACTGGTTTTTATTTCCTAATATAAATGTTCAAGTTTTTTTTCTTACTCTACTAATATTGATCCTACTGTGAAGTAGGCTTACTTTAAATAGCTTTCTCTGACAAAACTACTTTCAGAAAGAAATGCTGTCCAACTTAATAGTGTATGTTTGCAATGTGCAGGTAGGTGGCAGCAGTTTTCACAAAAATAGTTTTTCTGTATATTGAATTGTTAAGGTCTGTAATCAGTCCTTTAATTGCCAAGTGCTATAGAAGTTAAATTACCTTTACATTTCCTAAATCATTTTTGTGTTAACCATTTGTTTATAAATTACAATTATCTTCTATTAGGTACACATTGTTTCTCTTACTCTAAGAACACAACAAATAACACTATTCAGTAAGTCTCCATTCTGTATCCTGTAGTTCACACGTAGTCAACGTAGACCTTACAAAAAGGAACTTTCGTCATTGAAAATATTTTTAGATTTTCAAAGCTTAATAATATAGTTCAGAATGATAATTTTGCCTTGCAAAAGTACTTTGAGCAAAAATTGGCAAGTGGTATTAGGCATGCTTTTTAAATTTCAGGCACTCGCTGCTTTGAAGATAGTGTGGGACTAAAAAAATGTGGGAAAAGGTAAAAATGACCATGTAAGCTAAAAATCAAGCAAAGCCATATTAATAATCAATATGGACAATTCTGATTTTTTCATGACCTTTAAAAATTTTGTCAAAACATTAAGAATTCTATTACTGTCAGTTATAAATTTATAAGGGAAATTTTAAAATGGAAAACTAATATTTAATACATCATAATTTAAAGCATTAGAAATGTTGAGAATTAAAGTGCTTGAGTTCTTTGAAAAAGAGTTATTTGAACAGTGCCTGGATTTTTTTCATCATAACTTATTACACACAGTAAGCATATTTTGGTAAAATGTCATACTACTTGCTAAGCTTGGATCATTTTTAAATTAAGTATATATATATATTGTAAATTCAACTGATTATAAACTCATAAATTATAAAATGCCAACTGGAAATTACATGCAGCACTTAAAAGTCAGATTTTTTTTAAAGGTAGAGGAAATAGAGGATAAACTGCCACCAAAGACATGGGACAGAAATGATGTGTTTTTGACACAGAAAATTTATCTGATATTGAAAACTTCATGTTGGCAAAAGGAAACAGTTTATGGAACACCTTCAATATTAGGATAAATTTTAACTTATTCTGTTACATAAAACAGAATTTGTAATCAGTAGTTTTGGCAAAAAGGAATCTTCTACTAGGCATTTGGTAGTTTACAGAATTATTGGAGGGATGAACTGACAGTGTATTTGGGGCTTCCAGGAATAATTCCCAAAGAATCACTGCAGAATTAAGGTACTGTTTCCAAAGGCAGGAAGAAAATTGAAAAATTGGGAAGCTAATGCTAATACTGATATTTCCAAGACCATCCTGACACTGCAATCAGGAAACCACCACAGTTACAAAAAAGTTTTGTGGTGTGGAAAGCACCACAAAAAAGAATTCTGCAACGAGCAGGAAGCTTCCTGCTTCTGGCTCTGGACCACCTAATGTAATATGCACCTGCAAAACCAGTGTCCCATGGATTGACTATCAGATCAGACACTGGATCTTCTGACAACATTGCAATAAGAAAAATTAGATGCCCGCAAACCATATTTACTGGAAAGGGCAAGAGTGAATTCTACCTCCTACCTGCCTTGCCAATCATGTGATATTTCCCAGTCCTACTTGCAAAGATTTCTAGGAAATGTAGTGTCTACCTTTTAAGTTTATGCAATAATAAGGAATGGCATGCTGGAAAGTGCTGGAATGGAGGTTAAGCCCTAATCCACCTTATTTCCTAAAGAAGCACTAAATGATCTTAAATGAAGGTGAAGAAAAACAGACTTAATAATTACATACATGAATTTGAAATGGTTTTAAGAAAATTCATGACTCTACCTCAAAAATATCTCTCCATTCTGAATTTTGGTTTCTATGAAAGCTACCATTATTCTATGATTTATCTATGATTTATTTGACACTAATTTCTGAACTATTCATATATATATATATACATATACACACACATATATCCTCCAAAAATAATTTTTAAAAATATAAATAACATGCTATACTACAAAAATAATATGAAGTTTTAACTAGGGAAAATTTATACTAGGAGCAACTCCTTGTTTTTTATTGAAAATTGAATTTTTATTGGCCCCAAAGTAGCTCTATGAATCATTAAATATCATAATTAGTGATGTACACCTTGGAAAGCATAAAACAATAAACTAAAAGTTTGAAAATTTAAAGCTTTCTTTACTGGATTATTTCCCCAAATACTAGTAAACCTATACATTCAAAATACCTGCCAACAAAATGTGAAAAATTCTGTTCCCATATCTGTGGTTTATATTTATTGAACCTTAAAGGTTACCATGGGGTAAGGAAAACCATGTTTTTTTTATTATTCCATTTAAATAGAGCTTGATCCTGAAATCTGTAACTAACAGAATGAGAATTAAAATAATTACCCTATGAAGTAATTTTTAATGAAGTAGAGTTTATTCTTGCCATGTCTTTTCGAAATAAAGAGGGACAGCGATAAATAACCACCACCAAAAATGGTAGAAAAACCAAATATGTTCTTGATGTCTCCCCTAAAGCCCACAGTCTGTTTCTTTCATCCTCAGGTGATGTTAATCTGATGTTAATCTTCTGATTTTTGCCATTGTAAATCCAAGTGCATTTAGTTTACTCAGACTGCCCTCTAAAAGTTGTTCTATGCTTGTTCTTTCTTCACAAAGAGTAAAGGGGGAAAATGTGTGTGTGTGTGTGTGTGTGTGTGTGTGTGTGTAAGACAGAAGGGAAGAGAGAGAGAAACAGGCAGAGAGAGAGAAAGTATGTCGCTATCCTGTTGTTAACGTTAGTAGTTAAAAAAACAAGTCAGGACTTCCTCTTTGAACAGTTGCCTTTTCCTCTCACACAAGGGAGATTTCATTTTGTTTGAGACTGGATACCACTGAAAGCAAACCACACACCAAAGTGAGGGTATGATGGCTAAGAAGCCTCCAAAACCAGCCCCTCGCAGGATTTTTCAGGAAAGATTAAAGATTACTTCTTTACCCTTGTACTTCGAAGGTTTTTTGTCAGTAAAGCGGTCAGCATACCAGGTAAGTCTACAGATGATAATGGCAAACATGAAAATTTGGTTTAATAGTTTAATATAAAAGTTATCGCATGATGATATGATGTGACAAGCTGTTTTTGTTTATATTTGGATTTTACCTCTTCTTGTTCCTGAACTCAGAAAATTGATTCTAATTTTGCATAATTTAAATATAATATAAGCCACAATACAAACAAATTAATAAGCTAACTTTGTAAATGTTTCAATTAAATGTCACAGAAGATTTCAACTTTGAAGATGAAAAATTCCTTTATATTTTCTCCATCATTTAATACTATGCTTCAATGATGATGTAGATCATCAAGAAAAAAGATATTTTAATTAAAATTAAGCTTTCTACTTCTATTTTCTACTTCTATTTTGAAGTTTGTAATGATCAAATTAAAAAGTAGTAAACTTTTGTGAATGATAAATTTGATACTATATAACATTCTATATAGTTATACATTCTAAAATCATTGTTCAAGATAGTGACTTTAAAAGATAATATTTAGGTTGCTTGTATGAGTAGTAAACCACAAAATATTTTTGCTGTAAAAATTCACACAACACTCTATTTTTAGAATACAGAAAAGTTAAAATATATAGTTAAAAAATTTCCTTCAAAATAATAATTGTGAATAACTTAAAGGTAATGAGAAAAAATTTGAAATTGCCTGTTACTAAAAAAGGAATGAAATCATTAACTTAAGTCAAATATTATGAAGTGTTTATATTGACTGAAATTGGAAAAACTTTAAATTTTTTCAGAGATGCCATTAATAAATGTTTAGTGATAATAATAAGATGTATTTTTGAGGATTCATTAATTCTTATGGAAAAATTACATGTATTAAAACATCTCTACTAGGAAACTGACATTTCCTACATATATAATCAGATCATCTAGTAGCTGAAGGTAAAGAAATGGTAATTTGTATTGTTATGGGTGTTAAACATGTATTAGTTATATTTGTCAGTTATATAGAAATGTTTTTATTGATACTATATACTTTCAAAGTGAATTCATTAAGTCTTGTCACCAGCTGGTAGCTATATTGCTATACTGCATCAGGAAAGGGGAACTGCAAAAAAGGAATTTCTAATTTGAAATCTAGATTTTGTTATTCATTGAAGTGGTTTACAAAGTATTTTCATGACTTTTTTGGTAGCAAGTTCGTTTTAATGTTTAAAAATGCATACTATTAGTTTGGTTAGCAGAAAGAATAAGAATTTTAGTGTCTTAGTAAAACACATCTTCACCTTACCACTTAGTTGGTGATCTTATGCAAATTACTAAATCCCCTTCAGACTCAGTTTTCTCAACTGTGAAATGGACAAAATACGTACTTCTTGCCTCCAATAAAATGTATTATCACAATGTATTTTCTGTTATGTCTAGGACAATAGGTGCTGAATAGGTGCTGAATCAATTTGTACATTCAACCAAGATTTATTGTATCTCTGATGCACCAAACATCTCATACAGATCTGGAAAATTTGAATAAACACAAAGATCCTAACTTCAAGAGGCTTAGCTTAGTAGTGGTGATGACTTCCTACCCAATTGCTACTCTTTAATTGTTCTTAGAAAGTATCCTTTGAAACAGAATTTACCTAGGCCTGGTGGTGCATATCTGTAATCCCAGGAACTCAGGAGCCTGAGGCTGGAGGATCACAAGTTCAAGGCCAACCTTGGCAATTTAGTGAGACCCTGATTCAAAATTTAAAATAAAATGAAAGGGTCAGGGATGTAGCTCAGTAGAAAATTACCTAGTACCATTTAAAAAAGAAAGAAAGGGAAAGAAAGAAAGTAAACAATTAATAAACTGTATGCATAAATATTTCTGACGAATGTTGGGGTTGTAGCTCAGGTTTAGAGCGCTTGCTTAACATGGTTCTGGATTTGAGCCCATAGCACTGCAAAACACACACACCCACACACACACACACCCCCCACACAGATTTCTGATGGAATCAAATTGTTTTCATTTGAATTCATAGCAAAGTACCTTTTTATGTCACAGAGGAGAGCAAGTGGATGACAGTAATGCTACTTATTGGGTGATTTCAAGTATTAAAGGGATAAATATGTAAAACACCTTGCTCACACAAAAGGTTAGATTCATTGTCTTCCCATTACATACATTATATATATATATATATATATCATATTAACATCCTAAAATCAGTTTGGAGTCCACAAGTAAAATGGCTCAAAGGAGAGTCACAGTAACTGCATTTGAAGTTAGAAGCTATGAGACAAAAGTAAGGAAAATAGTGGGATTTTCATACAACTGGCAGCAGAGTGCCAAGGAACCTTTGGAAGATAGTGAGCCAAGCATATTGTAGCCAGGTCATCTTTGGAGTCAACAGAATAAAGGATATTGAGAGGCTCTGCAGAATGCTTAGAGTAGTGTGCTGAAGGAATTCAAAACATTTAAAATATAGAAAATATAACCAAGGAGTAATATTATTTACCAGGGGCATTACATGTTGAGAAGTGTTTCTTAAAAATTTTTGTATTGGGGCATTTTTAATAATTTAAGGAGTTTTGTAGGGAAGGGTGACTCACGCCTATAATCTAGCCACTTGGAGGTCACAAGTTTGATGACAGGGTCAGCAACTTAGTGAGATCCTCAGCAGCTTAGCAAGACCCTATCTCAAAAACGGGAGCAGTGGCTCAGTGGTTACAGCACTTGCCTGGTGTGCACAAAGACGTGGGTTCAAACCCTAGTACCACATACACAGCAAAGTGTCAGAGCAACAAAAGCCACATGAAAAACTAAACAAAATTTTCTCTCTCTCTTTAAAAATAAGATAACAATAAAAGGGCTAAATAACTAAACAAATAATAAAAAGGGCTAGGTATGTAGTTCAATGGTACAGCAGCCCTGGGTCCAATACTCAGTACTGAAAAAAGAATTTCAAGAACTTTGCCCCAGGAAAATGCAAAATGCATCAACATACACCCTAATCCAATTTCAAAAGAGAGTAGATCCCGGGTCAAGGATCCATGAAAAACAAATGATCTTCATAGAAAAGATAACATGGTAAGATTTATTTCAATTGCAACATTAGGTATTTGAATTGACCAGAAAGATGTATTTGATAATGAAATGTATTAAAAGCCACAGTGGGATACCAATGGCATCACAGTTCTTACAAATGGGAAAAATTCTAACTTTTCTAAAATGGTTTGAAAATAAGAGAGTTTGCGCACAATTTGCAGTTCCTTCAATGTGTATATTCTAAAGTTTGTAAAATGTGTGTAATGTGTTCTATTAGCCTGAACATAAGAATGTGCTTATAGTAACTGTATCAAAATAATATTTTTCTGTCTAACCCTCTACTTGCCTCAGTTTCATTTAGAAAAGTTTTAGGGCTATCTCAATTTTGCTCTCAAACAGTATCCAAACTTTTCAATAACACATTCTCAGCAATCTCCAAATTTTTAAATAACACACTTCTTTTCAGCAAACACTGAATACAGTTTCCAAATATAAGAATATCAATTTTTTGCTCTGCATGGTAGTGAATGCCTATAATCCCAGCAACTCGGGAGTCTGAGGAAGGAGGATTGGAGTACATACAATGTGTATATTCTCTTAAAGTGTGATGAATGGTGGATGTCATGCTAGACTCTTAATGTCTTGTCCTGCTGATTCTTACTGTAACTCTTCTGGGTAGAAATGATCTTAACTATTTCATAGATCAGTGTGTGTGGCGCACAGAGGCTATGGTCAAGATTTCTCATCCATTAGGGAGCCTAGCTTGGTTTTGGTTGCACTGCACCGGATGTAATGCTGCCTCGAAAACTCAGGTTTTAATTCTATTTAACTGTAACCTCCCAAAGGTTAGCAAAATCTAATCCCTAGACATTTGATAATGTTGAGCTCAACAATAAGCTCAGTAGACTTTCAAAACCTTCTGTTTAATTGAATAAAATGAGACAGTGATGGGGCTGGATGGCTCAGCGGTTTCGATGCTTGCCTGGCAAGCACGAGGACCCGGGTTCAAACCCCAGCACCATGTACACAACTAAGTGTTGGAGCAACTAAGGCCATGTGAAAAACTAAATAAAGTTGTTTCTCTCTTTCTCTTTCTTTTTCACTGTCCGTCCTCTCTTAAAAAAAAAAAAAATGAGACAGTGACCTTAAATTCAGATCATCTAATAGTATGAAGCTAGAGATAACTTCAGAAGTCTCATTTAGTCCCTTTCCTTACTTCAGTGATTTAACACAAAGTTTTTTTAAAAAATAAGATTTTTTGTGCTAAATGATTGTCCTTCAAAATTAATTTTTAAAAATGTTTAAATATTCCTGTAGATAAAATATATACCTACATATTAATTATTGAGATTGACATTTATAGATGACTGAAGTTGTACTGGTATTCGTGAATTCTTATCACAAACTAAATCAGGACTGTGACCTGCAGTTCTCAGTCTGTATGCTGAATCTATTTGCTGGTCTGTATGCTGAAAGTAAGTTTGTTTTATCTTTGTATTTGTGACTGTGGTTGCAATTCACAGAGCCTATGGCTATTTGTAATCTTACTTTTCCTCCACGACTGCTTTTGCACTCAACTCAGTGCCTTTAAAATTGCTGTTTCTCCTTTTTATTAAATGCTCCTTAATTCTTTCCATGAGTTTTTGGATTTGTTTGCCTATTAAATTCCAATTTTTCCATTATTAAATCTAACCAATAAATATCATTTTCTTGTGACTAAATATCTGTGTAATTTTTCTTAGGAGCACAAATGAATGTCTACATGTACATACAGAGGGAACTCAATGGCTATTAATTATGTTAGTTGTTCTAGCTATGTACAATGAAATGAAAATACTGGTTTAAAAAATGAATGGTAGTAGATAGACTTTGACGTCAGGGTTTTTCTCTTGCTTTCCTTTCTTCCAAGAATCATTCAGTCTTGGAGTTAGACTCAATCTTAGAAGTTATAGTATAATAAAACCACACCATGGACATTTAAGTTCCCTAAACAATATACCATCATTCCTATCTCCTTTGGCACTCTTCCTTACCCCCATTCTAGTTTCAAAATATAAAATATCCTTGACCTACTCCTGTCTTTGCAGAGGCTTACCAATAGAGCACTACTGAAAAGCTTTTTTTTTTTTTTAAGTGGTATGGTAAACCAAACAAGCAAATCAATTCCCCAGATAAGTTTGAATTTCTTTTGTTAAAATATTAATGTTTTGTTATTTTGTTGCAGGTCAAATCTGTGAAAGTTCAAGTTCTTTTCAACAGAATAAAAGATCATTTACTTCCATCATTTTTACAAAACACCTACCTGATCACAATACCTTTATCTATTAACAACTGCTGAATTTAAATTTTTCTATGCAATTTTTTATCTCTTTAAGAAAACATGAAAGGGGGCTGGAGTGGTGGCTCAGCGGTTATGGTGTTTGCCTTGCATGCACAAGTACTCTAGTTCAAACCCAAGCACCATGTACACAGCAAAGTGTCAGAGGAATGAAAATCACACGAAAAACTAAATAAAAATTGCTTCTCTCTCTCTCTCTCTCTCTCACTGCCCCTCTCTCTAAAAAGGAAGAAAGAAAGTAAAAGAAAGAAAGAAAACATGAAAGGGTAGTTTTATATAGGAATGACAGTGGATTTCATTATTCTGGTCTACAAAATAACTCATCCTTCTCATACATAGTCCCATTGAAAGACATCTATTTTAAACCCTAACACTGCTCTCCTCACCTCTTTATCTCTCTTTCTTCCTCTCTCTCACTCTCTCTCTCTCTCTCTCTCACACACACACACACCATATCTAATAAATATTATGTAGATAAGGAAAAGTACAAAGTACCTATTACTAGTGTAAGTGATGAAGCAATTGTCTTTTTCATTTTTGTTGTTAAAGTGATAAATTTTTACTGAATGCTTGCTATATCCAAGCTCCTATATACTCTGTTTACCTCATTATCTCATGCAGTTCTTCAATGCTCTATGAAGCAGTAGCAGAATGGTTTCTCTATTTCTATTCTTGGAACCTTTACAGTGAACTATTACTAAGGAGGCATAATAATAATACTTATTCAGGGGTTTTTAATGTGTTCACAAACCTGTACAACTGTCACCAGTATTCTAAAAACATTTTAATCATTCCAGAATGGAACTCCATGAGCAGTTACCCCCACTTTTACTACACTTATATACATTTTATACTCGTTCATTGGAATTTTTTCTCTCTCAAGTTTGAAACTAAATAGGAATCAAGAATCACATAAAGAAAGATCTATTACTTACATATCTATTACTTAGAAATTCTGTCAATGTGTGATTTTGATTTAAGGATAACATTTTATACCAGATTTAGGTAGTTTTGAACTACTGCAAGTCATGATTCAGTTTGAGAGACATAAACCTTCACTTCTTAGATGCCCTTTGCCACCTGGCAGGGAATGGATCAGAACACCCACTCTCTCTCCTGGTAGACTGAGCTGAATGAGAGAGGACAGAAGGGGCTGAGTTGAGCATGCTACCTTCCAAACTTACCATTCCTACTCTCTTCAGAGGAGCTAATTCAATCTGGCAGTATTCAGTAATGCAGGATAGATTGGAAAGTGTCAGAAAGCAGCAGGAAGGTCAGGCAAGGGGCTACTGCAATGTCATTGCTCTTTGTATACTATATGAAAGGAATAAAGAAAAGGCTTCTAATGGGGTTGAAATTAAAATTTATTTCCTTAGCCAGGTGTGATGGAACATGCCTGTAATCCCAGTGACTTGTAATGCTGAGACAGAAGGATTACAAATTCAAGGCCAGCCTTAGCAACTTACTGAGACCCTGTATAGAAAGCAAAAATAACAACAACAAAAAAGAGGGTTGGAGATGTAGCTCAGTGGTATAGTACCCCTGGGTTCAATCCCCTAAAACACAAGGAGAGAATAAAAGAAATTGATTTGTCCTCTTGTCATATTAAACTGCTTGACCCTATCATTGACCCTATCAACTATACATATTGGGCTAGATTTCAGACAAGATGAAGAACCTCTTCACCTTTGCTGGGGTTTATAATTGCTTCGCTGGAGACTATATATTGGTGATCCCTCAATGGTATGTGCTTTGAATTATTCTTTTCTACATTAACTTATTCTTAATTTAGGTGGCATCCACAGGTCTATTCCATGGTTAGCCAGCTCTTAATTAGGGACATAATTTAGAGAGAAATGAACACAGAACTTGGAAAAAGATACTTTGTCCCAACTTTTAATTCTGCCCCTGAGGCAGACTTGCAATAATACTACCAATGTATTTAAGCCTTACTATATCTGCATCCTATTAAAAAGTGACTTTTCTTTTCCTCCCTCAAAGTAATTGAATCTGATTTTCTACCCTTTGACTCTGGACTGGGTCATATGACATGCTTAGGTAAATGTGACAAAAGCAGAAGCTTAGAATACGCTGCCCGTTGGGTTTTGCTCTCTTACTCCTGGGAATCCTTCAGCCAGCACATGAACAAATCTTGGCTAGCTGACCGAAAGACAAGAAATCATGTGGTATGAGACTCCAGCTCTCCCAGGCTTCCCAGTTGTTCCACATTCACAGCCAAGACCTACACAGGTGAATGAGGGTACTCTAGATCATTCAGCTACAGCCATGAATATCCACATAGAAAAAACATTCTGCCAGCCACGTTGGTGAGAAATAGAAAACATTTGTTGGTGTTTTTGTTTGTTTGTTTTTTGTACCAGGGATTGAACTTGGTACAAACACTGAGCCACATAACCCAGCCTTTTATTTTTCATTTTGAGACAGGGTCTTATTAAGTTGCTTAGGGTCTCGCTAAGTTGCTTTGAACTTGGAATTTCCCTGCCTCAGCTTCCCCAGTGGCTGAGATTACAGGCATGTGCCACAATGCCCAGCAAAATTTGCTGTTTTAGTCCCATAAGTAAACTTGGGAGTTGGTTTGTTTTGTAGGATGGCTTGTTATATAGAAAAAGCAAATAATAATGCAGCTTATTAAAAGGTAAAAATAGTTCTATCAAGAACACAAGAAAAGATGATGGTTGTAATGCAGATTTATTCTGAATTCAGTTTTGTAGGGCTAGGAAAACAAACGCAATATTAAGTTGTAGGGTTCCTGTTATTTGAGAAAATACATAAATTCTAAAGAGGTGACAAAATATTTTCCTGGGTCAAAATAAGGATAAGTGATATGCTATTATGGGAGGGACAAAAAAAAATACAAGAATAGAAAGTATCTTCACATTTAGAAAAGAAGACAAAAATGAGTTTTCAGAATTTCTTACCTTGATCCTTACCATATAAGCCACAATGGCTCAACAAATTGTAAAAATTCAATTTATTAAAGCTTGAAGGACTGATCAGTATGTCTGTTAAACTTACTGAGGTTTTTAAAAAAATACTTTTGGAAAGAGCTGGTTATGACTGTAAGTCTTTAGATATAGAAAAATTTTATTCTTTAATTTCACTTGTTACTCTTTTGTAAAATAGTCAATCTTCATAGAAAGACTTTCATTTGAGTGACATGGGAATCTGACTATATTATTTACATTTTTTAAAACTTAAAACAATTTGTCTTAAATTTCTCATGTTCTTCATCTTATCAATAACACATAGTATATATTGAACCCAGACTATGAACATGCACTCTGCTAAGTGCTTTACATGAATTAATTCATTCAATCCTTTCATCTGTCCTGAAAGTTAGATATCATACCTTTGTCCTTTCCTAGGTCCTTACCCAGCCCCTGTTCCATGTGCAAGCTTCCACTGAAACTGCGTGAACAATCTGAAATCACTGAGAACACTTAGGAAAATTGTCTATTTAAACACAATCAAATTGTATTCTTACCTCAAACATTATGCTAAACTGAATTTGAAAAGAATTTAATCAAGATTCAAATATATCCAGAATATAAAAAGAACTAAAAAAAACTTAACACTAAAAACTCAAATAACCCAATCAATAAATGGGCTAGGGAACTAAACAAACTTCTCAAATGAGGAAGTTCAAAAAGCCAATAAATACATGAGAAAATGTTTTACATCACTAGCAATCAAAGAATTGTAAATCAAAACTTCACTGAGATTCTGCCTCACTCCAGTCAGAGTGGCAAAAATGAAGAATATGCACAAAAACTGATTTTGGAGGGGTTATGGGGAGAAGGAACACTAACACACCATTGGTGCAACTGAAAACTTGTACAGCCACTCTGGAAAGCAGTGTAGAGATACCTCAAAAACACTAGGGATGGATCCTCCATACAATCCAGCTATCCCACTCCTGAGTATTTTCCTAAAAGAGCAAGAATCAGCATAGTACAGAGACACAGCTCACCATATTTATATTAGCTCAATTTATAATAGCTAAACTATGAAACCAACTGAGATGCCACTCACTAGAAGAATGGATTAAAAAACTATGGCATATATATACAATGGAGTTCTACTCTGCCATTAGAATGATATCATGATTTTTGCAGTAAAATAGATGGAAATGGAAAAAATCATGCTGAGTGAAATATCCCGAACAGAGATTGAAGGGTCAAATGTTTTCGCTGATAATGTGGAAGCTAGAGTAAAACCTGAGACACAATGAAAGTTAGCTGTGTTTAATAAGCTCAACAATGATAAAATTTCACATAAGCTGGGAGAACCGTAACTATGAAGGTGGGGTAAGAACCATAACTATGAAGGTGGGGTAAGAAGGGAGGAAGGGAGTGAGGGGAGAGAGGTGAAAGGGGGGATTATCAATATGGCTGGGAACACTCAAATCCTAAAAGACACCAAACTGTACTCAGGCAGGCAGAGAAACTCAGAAATTTCAATAATTAATATACATGTATATGCTCATTTCCATCTATAGCATGATGGTATTACAAAGGAGACATGAGATCAGTGAATGGATGAAGTGGGGTCGATCTGGCTTAACTTACTTTGTCAATATCTACGTATGCATGAATAGGTAACAATTCCCTCCAAAATGTAACACTATATCAAACAAATAAAAATAAATAAAATAGAATGCAAAAAACAATTAAATATAAAATTAAGACATTAAAGATTAGGGGAGTTATTTAGAATAAAGAACCTTATACAAGCAATTCAGAAAGTTAAAGAGGGAAATATCAGAGAGAAAATGGTTATCTATATACTATAGAAATAATGCTTACAATTTCTTTCCCACAGGAGTATAAACATTATTGGACAGAATTGAGAGGAACTACACTTTTCTTTTATACCGACAAAAAAAATACAATAGTAAGTAGTTAAACAAATTCAGTTGTTTCAATTCTTCCTCATAAGTCCTTCTTACACAGTCTATTATTTGTTTTGAATTTTCTGCCATCCAAACATAAAGATGCTTTAGAGTAACCAAGTCAAATGAGAAAATTGAAATCTGAGGATTGTCAATTATGCTAAGATGAAAGGTAAATTTTCCTGGGCAACTCAGGAGAAGGTATTAACACTTGTTTTAAACTTAGCATTCTCTTTTGTCTGATCCTGATAATTAGAACTTAGTTAAAAAGCAGAAATTTTAGGTGTCTGGATATAACTTGCTCAATACCAAATGATACCTCAATTTGCTTATTTCTTATCTTGTGGTAGTATGTAGTTATAATATGCATAAGACAATACCCACACCATCATAACACATGTCACAATTTAATTTTTCTATAAAGACAAAGACAAAAACAAAAAGCAGGGCTTCTTTTAAGAGCTTAAACTTGATAACATCAAAAGGATTGAGATTTATTTGTTTTGATTTCAAATTTTGATTTGTGTATGTGCTTAATTTATTCCATAAATAACATAGGATACTTTAGTAGAAATGTTTGTCTATTCTGGAATACTCTATTTATAAGAAAATTTAGGGGCCAGTAATTTGTTTTGATATAAACTTGTTTAGTTATAAGCTTTGCACATCATGATCAGCCATCTGAGCATCTTAGAACATCATTATTAGAGCCACGATACACCCATCAAATAAAAGAAACAGAAAAAAAGCTGTGTGATGTATCCCACCTCTAGACATTTCAGAACTATTAGCAGTGAACTAGCCAAAGACCATTAAAATCAAAAACAAAAAACAAAAAAAATGATCATCTTTCATCAGAGTTTTGGATAGAAAAGATTTATACAAGGGTATTGTCAAAAACCATAATTAATTTTAAAAATATTTTTATTAAAGAATTTATTGTACAATCATAAATGCATTTAAAGTAACAATATGATGTGCATATACTTTTTTTTTTCAGGGCTGAGGACCAAACTTGGGGCCTTGCACATGCTAAGCAACTGCTCTGCCACTGAGCTAAATCTCCCACCCCTGCATATACACTTAAACGAGAATTACCCCTGGATCCCTTCCTATTCTCCGTCTCCCTCCCCCATCTACACCATCCGCCCACACACGCACTACATGTCTATGATTGCCCTAGATTATGTGTCATTATGCCATTGTTGGGTCTAATACATGAGATTAAGTACCTTTCACACAGGCCTGGATTTAGTTCCAGCCCCCACAAATGAGTGAAAGCATTCAACCCTTGACTCTCTGGGTTTGGCTAACTTTGCTCAGCTGATTTC
>PVKS010008528.1:0-67879 GCA_004027875.1 Aplodontia rufa | reverse complement strand
TAATTCTTGTCAACATCACCATTGTGCTACTTCCTTGCACTGCTGGTTAAAAGGAGCAGGAAGAGGCAAGCTGCAGTAGGCACAGATCCGAATGATTCTCCGTGCTGTAAATAATTACTACTTCCCCTTGGGAACACTGAGCAAGATTCTACACATCACATCAATGAGAACACTCAAATTCCACCCTCTTCCCACTCTACCCCTTAACTTTAAAAACAAGCAGCTTCACCCACACATTCAGTAACAACATGAAATAAAGAGTCTCAGCCTTCTGCATATTCACCAGTGCTGGTTTTTGTACTGGAAATGCCACCTCCCAGATGATCCCAATCTCTATCTATTGAAATCCAGTGGTCTTTGAAGGCTCAAATTAGGAGCTGGAGTGGTGGCCTGGCAGTTAAAGTGCTTGCCTTAGCATGCATGAAGACTTGGGTTCAAACCCCAGAACCATATGCTCAACTAAAGTGTTGGAGAAACAAAAACCAAATGAAAAAATAAAAATGGAAAGCTCAGATTAAAGCTATCCTTTTCACAGAGCTCTTCTTTTTTTTTTTAAATGCATTTTATTTTATTTTTTTAAAGAGAGAGGGACAGTGAGAGAGAGAGAAAGAGAGAGGCAACTTTATTTAGTCTTTCACATGGCCTTCGTTGCTCCAACACTTAGTTGTGTACGTGGTGCTGGGGTTTGAACCCAGGTCCTCGCGCTTGCAGGGCAAGCACTGAAACCGCTGAGCCACCGCTCCAGCCCCCACAGAACTCTTCTTAATGACCCTTGCTCACAGTCTCCCCTCTCTGGTCTCTCATAGTGGTTGGCTTATGTGAGCCTCACCGTGCCACACAACGTAAATTAGATATCCTTCCAAGAGCTTCACACACACTACAATCTACGGAACCCTCATCATGACCCTAACAATAGGGAATATTTGTTTGGCATGTAAAAAAACTGAGGTAAAATTCAAACAATTTGCCTGAAGTTCCTGTAGGAAGGATTTAAAGCCAGGCAAGGGAGTCCCCAGGCTGTGCTTCTCAAGTTAGGCTACACTGTCTTTCCATATGAAGAACAAGCTGCTAAAACAGGGGAAATAAGATTCCTCCTTTCTCTGCACAGGCGAGTGAACCCTTTTTCCACACAGAGAATGGGAAAGTGTAGGAACATGCCTGGCCTCCTTCTGTCCTCCGACCCTTTGTTTCTCTGAGGGGAGGAGACACTGATTGGTGAGACTGGGAGATACAACTGAGCACACCATCTTGGTGTGGTAAGATCAGGCGGGTATGTGGTGAGGGCAGCTCATGCAATTGCAGGGCTGATTTTCCAAATATTTCAAAAACCAGTTTATCACTGGCTCAACAATCAGAATCCCCCTTGGTGTGCCAGTCCCAGCTCGGGTGAGTTCAGTTCAGTAGGGTTGTTAGTGAGAGTACAAAGCCCTATTGTGATCTTACCTTAATCCAGCCTTTTAGGAAGAAGACGTGCTATTTTGATTTCTATTGCTCTGATTTAAGTCTAATTTGATGGGATTAATTATTGCTGCTAACTCCCTGACCATCTTCTTGTTGATAATATCCCAAATACTAACTTTGGTTTCAGGTGTGTTTGAGGTAATATTTACAAATGCAAAGACAATCCATAGACAGAATTAAACCTGTACTTGGAACTGTGTGATATGAAAAGAACAGAAGGAAGATGGATATTTATACTGTCCCCTCTTACTGTGGATGTGGATGGACTGTGAAGTCAAATGGACTGGGGTAGACGGGAAGGGGCCAGGATCTAGAACATGAAATGGTCTTTGGCAAAGAAAGTTATGGAGCTTTGGGTCTAAGGAGGGATCTCATTAGTCTAAATTAGAGATCAGCAGGCTAGAGCGACAGGTCTTGTATTTTCTACATAATTTTATTAGAGCACATCCATGCCCATTCATTTATATATAGCCTATGGCTGCTTCTGCCTTCTACAATGGCATTGTTGAACAGCCGTAACAGAGAACTGACAGAGCATACTGTCTGTAAAAACCTGAAATTTTTTCTATGTAGTTATTTATAGAAAGGAATTTTTAGATCTATGGTCCAGACTTAAAAAAGGTGACTAAAACAGCTGGCAGGTGAGGGAAGCCTGGAGAAACAAAGGAAGGACAGACAAAGTGTTTGTTTTGAACCGGGATCTTTCATGGGAACCTGGAGATGGCAGAGAAGAACGAACTAGGGTGGAAAAACCACTTATCCCTTATCATGTGGGGGTCCCTCCTCAAGTGAAGTAAGCAATGATATAACCTTATATACTGAATTACATTTACTTAGTAAGTTTCTAGAGGGTGAAAAAAGTAGATTTTTTCCCTTTGTCTTTCAAAATTAGCAGAGCATTAACAATGTAAAATGCAAGCACTGGTAATCAAAAATGTTTTAATGATTAATGTTTAGACATTATTTAACAGTGTGGGTATATCCAGATGAGCTAAGCATACTTTGACAAGCACACTATTGAATGTTATATTTTCTGTATTGAAATATGTAAAGATATTTGCAAACTAGTACCTAGGAATGAAGACATACATTTACAAATATACACATTCTAGATTTGATAAGGTAAATGTAAACAGATGCTGTGACTCCTTCCAAACAGAAAACCCACAAGACTAATAAGAGAACCAATCGGCTCCCTCTAGTATGAATGTGCAAAATTAAAGCATGGTAAACTGATATTTACATAAATATCAAACCCACAATTAGTTTATACATTGTCAATGACCTTCTAAGATGTGTGATGAGTGGTTCAATGGATTTTTTTCCCAATAGAGAAGGTATTCAGAGGTTAAAGTCCAACACTTTAAAATGACACATATAATAGTCCTTATCTGTTTGACCACTGCCTCAGTGTACAAGACATGATTTTAGATAAGCAGTCTATTATTTTTAAACAAGTGGTTCTAAACAAATCTTTAGATTCTAAGTAAAAAAAAAAATCACATATGCTATTAGGTTTACATTAAACAGGTTATCTCCATCCAATTTCCAAGTTCTCTTATACTGTAGCTATCTGTTTCATTTTACCTTAATTTTTTAAGGTTGTCCCCCCTCTTTTGTTAATTTTGGTAAACCAGGCACATTTAAAAGGAAGTCTGTCAAAACAGATAGCAGTACAGAAACCAAACCAAGTTTGGACCCTAGCAACCAGTGCCCCATTGTTCTTCTATGGGACTCTGTCAAATGGTAAATATTCAATCATCTCTTGAAAAATACCAACCTCTTTCATACTGGAGAAAGCAAAATGGACCTTTATTTCTTGTATAAAAACACTTAGCACTTCAGAAATTAAAAATGGCCTACTTACTCTACACTCTTCCTAAAATCTGGAGGACAAAGAATATATATTTCAGTTTCGTCAAGACTCCTTTAGAGCCTCCCCCAACTTTTTAATTTTTTTACATTATTAATAGTGGCACTCAAAATAAAAAAATAAGATCTGTTAAAAAGTTAAACTAACTGTTCCACTAGATTTGAGCCTGCTAGATTGAAAGCCAATATTATAAAACTGAAGGTGCCATCTCCGATTTCACACCTAACCAGTCACTTACAGTTACGAGTCACACGCTCATTTCATAAATCATGGTTCTTTGATTCTTCTTAACAGAGCTATTACAAATGAATACAAACTTGAAACATATCCTAATTTAAACTAATAAGCTTTGGGCCCTGCTTTTAAAATTTTAAGGCATGTGTGTTTCTCTACCATAACAACATTGTACAAATTTACATTTATAATCACATGCATGATCTACAGTTTAAAAAAAAAGTTTGGATTACAGTGTGTTTTAAATTGTGAATCACAATTCAGCACCTATCATGTTATAACTAATAAGGCAACAGCAGTGTCGAGTACTACGGTAACACTCCCTTTTCCACAGTCTAGCGTAGGGGTCGACAAGAGCCCGGAAATGTGAGAAATCTTATGCCTACTTGTATAATCTGTACACGTATTCTAGGGGTTTTGAACTGATGAAGGAGGTCCTACGAGAATCACACTATTGTAGGCCGGACTAGTTACAGCAGCTGTTAACGAGCGTCAGGCACAACTCATTGTGCTTACAGTCCCATGGTGTGTCTGCAGGTGTTGACTCTGCCACCTCAGTCCTTCCGCTGCTTTCTCGGCTTCACACTATTTTCCAAGGAAGAAAAGCTCTTGGTGTGTCCATTCACAGCAGTCACAGACCCATTCTGGTGGTCCTTCATGTGATCTTTCCTCCGGGAGGCGCCCTTCTTGTTGTATGTCTGAAATGTACAAGGGCAGACGAAAGCCACGTGACTGTAGGAACTTTACTAGGAATTGCAACCCTGATGCTAGGTTCAGTTTCCTTGATTAGCTCAAGAAGTGACTCTTGTGGTTGGGTAACCTGTGCAAACTTCTTGCCTCTGGGTTAATCACGCTTCCATTTTTCTGAGGTTTAAGGCTGAAGTTTCATTCCCTGAATCACAGGTTGCAACAGAAATACTGTCTAAACCACTGGAGAAAATGCATCTACACTTTGCTGTTTTGCCTTTTTAGTATCAGAATGGACAGGGGTTATATGGCCCAATTGGTTTCACCAAGAAGTAGCTCTCAAGAAGCCCATGCCCTTCCCTTTGTCTTGAAATTTTCTCACTACCTCAGCAGCTATTTCAGCCCTCTGTACAAAGTGCTTTGCTTCTATAAGCAATGAGGCAAAGGTTCGAACCTTTAACCACCTTTGCACCTGGTGTGTTCCATAGTGCAGTCGTAAACTATCAAGTCAAGCACAATAAGAATTCAGCAAGCTATGGGTGCCTGGGGGCACAGAGAAAAGAAGTGGCTGAGTGCCAGGTGGCTGCTCCACACCACTGGGCTTTCCAGCCTCAGGACACATGGCCTCCACCTCTTGCTTTGGACCTCCTGTGTCCTCCTCTCCCAGATTAGTGGGCAGTACAGCTACCAGGCACTAACCACGAAGGCAAGAACAAGAATGCATGTCACCTAAGGGTGGATGCTAGGAGATTCAGTGTGTCTGCCAAGTGATCAGGCTCCCCTACAGATTATCTGCCTCAAATGGATACTTCTCTGAGCAGAAACCTGCATCATCATATCATGTGCTTGGGGATGAACTGAAACCCCAAACTTGAGCAGTGGATGTCTAAGAAGACCAAGACAAAAAGGGCAGATTTCTATCTGTACCTAAGGACCATGATAGACATTTATTCTGAAGTTTCATTTAGACATGATGTTCTAGGTAGCAGGCTAAGACCTCTTTTTTGTATTTTTTTTTTTTTAAAGAGAGAGGGAGAGAGAGAGGGGGAGGGAGGGAGAGAGAATCAACTTTATTTAGTTTTCACTTGGCTTTCATTGCTCTGACACCTTGTTATGTATATGGTGCTGGGGTTTGAGCCCATGGACTTACACACGCAGGGCAAATGCTGTGGCTGCTGAGCCACCGCTCCAGCCCCAGGCTAACACTTCTGATCGAAATCACCTCTCCTGTCTCAGATGCAGGTTAGAGAGAAGCAGTACAGCATGCTGCTAAACAATTCTGTGCTTCCTGTGTGGATCCCAAGACTCCCTTGTCCAGAATCTAGAATAGACTTCAGCCACCCTCCAACCCCACAGAGGCTCCATTAGAGCACAGCTATGGCACACAGAAGGGGCTCCATATGTCCCTATGGATGAGGGACAGGATGAGGGCCTTTGTTGGAAAGGCCCCAAATTTCAAGTGCCAGTGAATGATTAGATTTACCTCAATGTAAAAGTTCGTGAAGAGAACAATCAGGGAAATCATGTATGCGATCTGGAAATATAACCAACCAAGAGGGAATGAACATGGCCAGATGACCCCGCAGCTGGTCTGAATGATTGTCAGCACAAACTGAACCTGGGGGAAGAGAAAGGACACAACTGAGCAGTGACAGAGTATGGACAGGTCCCATGCCAGATGCACTGTGTACCCAGCACCCCCAAGTTTCCGAATCAACATTTCTGTACATCTGGCAGGCCCTTCATAAACACGATGCACACAGAATTATCCTGAACTGTGTGTGTTTGTTTTCTATTTTCTCCTTTCCCCTTCAAGCTACTTAAAACCATTTTCTCCAAAATTCAAGGATGCAGTATCAAAAAATGCAAGGGTTCTTTAAAAAACAATTTTTTTTTTTTTTTTTTTTAAAGACAGGAGGGAGCAGGGTGAGGTGGCACATACCTATAATCCCAGCGACTCAGGAGGCTGGGACCTGAGTAACTTAGTGAGACCCTATCTCAAAATAAAATATAAAAAGAGCTGTGGGGGGGGTGACTCAGTGATTAAGTACCCCTGGGTTCAATAATAACAACAAAGAAGAACAGGAGGGAAGGGTATGGGGTGGTTTTTTATTTATTTATTTTTAAGAGAGAAGGACAGAGAGAGAGAGAGACAGACAGACAGAGAGAATCAATTTTTTATTGAGTTTTTCACATAGCTTTCATTGCTCTGACACTTAGTTGTGTACGTAGGTACTAAAGGTTGAACCCGTGTACTCGCGCATGCCAGGCAAGTGCTGTAACCATGGAGCCACCGCTCTAGCCCTGGGGTATGTGTTTAAAGGGAGCTGATGATGTTACTGCATGATATACAATCCGACTAGACATTCTTTCTACTCTTTACCCAGGTACCCTTTGGTTAGGTGAAGGCTGATTAGTAGATTTAAATTCTTAGTAATAATGCTAAGTCCACAGATGATTTTTCTTTTCTTTCTTTTTGTCTTTTTTTTTTAAGAGGAGAGAGAGAAAGAGAATCAATATTTTTTTAAGAGAGAGACACAAAGAGAAAATCAATTTTATTTAGTTTTTCATTGCTCCAACACTTCATTATGTATGTGGTGCTGGGGTTTGAACCTCAATCCTTACTTGTACCAGGTAAGCACTGTAATCGCTGAGCTACCACTTCAACCCCAAAGAGTCAATCTTATTTATTTTTTCATCTGTTTTTTGTTTTTCTGACACTTAGTTGGTTATGTGGTGCTGGGGATCAAACCCAGGTCCTCACACATGCCAGGCAAACGCTCTACTGCTGAGCCACCATTCCAGCCCCTCCACAGATGATTTCTAATGTGTAAATCCTAGAAACATGTGGAACTGTTTGTAGCAAGTAAAAAAGGTTTATAAAAGGTATGTGGCTACTGGAAGCTACACCTTTAGGAAGAACAACAGAGGATGAGGTTCTCCCCCCTGGATTTCTGGCAGCTCCCAAATGCTTCAATATACAGATATATATTTCGCTTTCTATGTTGGGGATTGAACCCTAGGGTGCTCTACCACTGCACTATATCCCCAGTCCTTTATATTTTTTGAGAGTCTCACTAAGTGGCTGGTCTCAAACTTGTGATCCTCCTGCCTATGTCCCGAGTAGCTGGGATTACAGAAAATGCATCAATGTACAGCTGCTGGTGCTGCTTCTCCTCCTCCTCCTCCTTTTTTTGGCACAGGGGATTGAGCTCAAGGGCACTTAACCACTGAGCCACAACCCCAGTCCTTTTTATATAATATTTTGAGACAGGGTCTCACTAAGTTGCTTAGGGCCTCGCTAAATTGCTGATGCTGGCTTTAAACTCACAATCCTCTAATGTCAGCCTCCTGAGTTGCTGGGATTACAGGCATGTGCCACTGTGCCTAGCCCTGCTTTTTTGTTTTTTGTTTCTTTTAATGTTAGCACTCCAGGTTGAGAAGAACTAGGAGTGGTACCTAACATAAATCTAGACAGATTCATGAGCACAATCTTCTACCTTAAAGTACAAAACCTAATGGGAAGCCAACTTCTTCAGTCTGTTCTTTCAAGTTCTGCTCCTGCCAGAGCCATAATTGTGCAGCATCAATCAATCTCTGCACCTCTTCTTCTCAGGTATAACAAGGAGACTAAAGAACAATTATCCCCGCTCCCAGGTGGTGAGAAAAAAATTAACAAGAACTGTATAGCAGCTGGCAGAGGTGATAATGAAACATCAAACACTGGAGTAGCTCAGAGGATTTTTTTTCAGACTGTTATTTTTAAATATTGAAAAACCACAATTGACTTGGAAGGATCTAAATAAGCTTGGTTTGGTTGGAAAAAAAATGTGTTAATAAGGCAAGATAAGGGCTGAGGGTTTGATGTTTCTCCCCCTCAGTCAGCCTCAATGTCCTCATCTATAAAACGGGGACAGAATCAACAATCAGGCTGTTCAAACAATCCATGTAAAATCATTAACTTAGCATGAGTGCCTCACAGTGTGATCATAAGTAGGAGTTGTAGTATTAATAAACAGCTCATGAAATAATTCTTAAGGGGAGAGGACAGGGTCTATAATACACTGACGACTGGGACAGGCTTAAGAAAGTTGGTAAGAAATAACTATTGAGTGCACATGGTTCTGACTTGTCTTGGCAGGGCGAGCCTTGGGAAGGGACTGTCATCTGAAGTGGAGCAGGATCCATTCTCACCAACCAGTCCTCTGCTACATAACGTCTGAGAGGTCAGCTGTCAAAAATCCTCACTGCCTGATAAGCTACAAGCATCATACATTACTCCACAGCTCCACTGGAAACTCCTGGGAACAAAAATAGCTTCTGCCTTGTATTTTGGACTATATTTAGAAAACAGAAACAATACACACATGGGCATGCATACATGCTTGTGTATACAAACTAAGAGTAAAGAACTGAACATAAAAGTCAAGAAATTAGATCGAGCCCTCCCTCATTCTCCAATATAACTAGCTATATGTCCATGGCAAAGTCTCTCCACTAATTAAAAATCAGAACATTCACTTACCTGCCTATTTCAAGGAGTTTAACTGGATCAAATGAAAAGGGTGGGGAAGGAACATTTGAGATGCTAGTAAACAACACTATGGATAGGAAGAGGTCTGTATCCAGCAGCGAGTAAGTCCTAGGGGAGGGACCTAGTTACTCACCAGCTGTCCCTGAGTGATGTACTTCTTCCACCAGAGGTATGGGCGCATGGAAGGGACAGATGACAAACCGTAGTATGAGTACATGAGGACATGGATGAAGCTGTTGAGTGTGGCACCAAAATAGGCTACAGGAACAGAGGGGATTGGGAAGGAGGATTCATTAACGTTTTATGTATAATAGGTGAAAAAAAATCCAAGATACTTTTTGATCTAGAAAGCAAGCAGCTTTTGAGCAGAGTTTGGCAAACACTGCAGCAGCCAGCACTGCATGGACGTGTAATGAGAACGCAGCCCTTGGTAGGGCAGGCAACCATCAGGATGCCTTAAGCCCAGGGGGTCAGCTGGAGCCTTAAGGTACTCATCTGACACGGGAGCTGCCACTCCATGTGTCCTGCTCTGGCACCTGCAGTCTTGGCTGATAGACACCCCCAACTCCCAAAGGCAGCTGCTTTTTTTTCCATGCCCAACGGCCTCAGATGTGCTATTGTGAAGGCCAGGGGCAGACAGCTGATGGGCGACATGCTCAAAACAAGCTGTTTCCACACATTTGCTGAGGTCTGGAGAGGCCTTTGAAGTCACCTTCTAATTATTCTCCAGAACTGCAATGCTGAAGTCATGGTTTTTATTAATAACAGAGTCCAGCATCAGTTCCTTAGGGATGAAAGAGCCATCTCATCATATGACCTCCAATTTCCAGTAGGACTGTCTGTCCTCCTTGACACTGAACAATGAAACAGCCACCAGCTTTCCCATGTGCAGCTGGAGATGCATAAGGCAAGGAGTTAAGGAACAAGTTTCTTCTGGCTACAATAGGAACTAGCCCTGTGACCTTGGGTAAGTCAAGCATACTCTCTGGTTCAGTTTTGCATTGGCCAAGTGGGATCTTTGAAAATTTAAAGTCCTCTTTTTTTTTCTTTCTCCTCCCATACGGAGAATTGAACCCCAGAACAATCTATCATTGACCTCATTCCCAGCTCCCCCGCTTTTTCACGGAGATAGAAAGAGTCTTGCTAACTTGCCTAGGCTGGGCTTGAATTTGTGATCTTCTTGCTTTGCCTTTCGAGTAGCTAGGATTGTTACCATGTACCACCATGGCCCACTAATATGATATCCTCTAAATGTAAAGAGTGGCTGTCTCTAATAGAATGTTGATCAGTTAATCCAGTCATGAAGTCTGATGGGGGGAAATACTAGAGAGGCAAGCAGATAAACCAGCCCTTCTTGGTTTCCTCCAAGCCCAAAGGAACTGTACTTGGAATGTTCTTTCTAGTTCTAAAACTTTATGGCTCTGTGGCTCTTGGTGGACTGAGTTAATCAATGGCAGTGCAATCCTAGAGGGGGGAAAAATCCGTGACTATACCCCAAAGTTCCCAAATTCTTCAGTGTCAGAATGACAAAAATTGTGATCGAAACATTTGTCAAAAAACTCCCAAGTTGAACCTCAGACAACAACTTAATCTCTGAAAATTGAGACTTTACACCACAAGCTTTCCCAAGCCAGACCCAACATTACAGCAGCATTTCCACCATATCTGATGCATATCTGAAACCACTCTGATGACCGCACTTCATCATAACATGAGGAGACCTGATTTCCCACACAGCTAAAGCTGTATTTCTCAGCCAGTCTTCTCCCTGGCACTTGCTTGACACTCTGACTCCATTATCTTGGTGTGCCTGTCAGGCAACATACTTTCCAAACTGTAGAGAACTAAGATTTTGAGAGAACCAGGAATAGCTGGCCTCTATGATGAATGTTGTCTCTATTCCTTAATTTGTCCTAGGCTGGTATCTCCCTCATTTCACCAATTAGCACAGGATGCTCATTAAAACTACAAAAGATTTTATGTGCACAGGCCACATAAACTGTCATTTAAAGCTACCTGGACACAATATTCAAAAGCTTGATCTAGGGATCTAGATCAGCATCTTTTCTGAAAGTCTTAGTTTTAACTTAGACACACTGTTCACACCTGTTTCCAAAGTCTCCTCTCTGATACTTACAGTGGCCACATGGTACCCAGTTCATCACAAACCACCAGATGTTGAACATGGAGGCGTGGTGGTAGACGTGCAGGACGGTGATCTGGTGGTTGTTCTTGCGTAGGATGAAGAAGAATGTGTCCATGAACTCTATGAGTTTAGAGAAGTAATACCACCAAAGGACACGGATGATCTGAGAGAAAAGGGTCAAAGGATTTGTTTATCCTAGATGCTTCTCTAGAATATTCCCTTGACATGTTTCAATGACATCCCAGGATCCAGTGTCAACCCAGAGAAGCACAAGTTTTCCAGTAGCTTCTAATTCCTCAAAGATGTCACCTTAGTAAGCTCTGGTCCCCTAAACTGAAGGACTTGCTGGGTGGGCCAGGGAATTGAAATTACAACAGGTAAAGTCTTCAAAGGGCTCCTGACCCTCTTCACCACTCTAACAAGATGCAGCAGCTCAAGGTTTAAAACCCTGAAGACAAACTTACTGCCTCCGGCAGTAGTCTGCAGAGCTGTTAATAGATTAAAACTACCAGAAAGTTGCTTTTGGTTTCAGGGGCTGACATGCGGGAGGGGACAGACATAGAAGGAAAGGAACCAGAACTTCTAGTGTCTGATCCCTGCCCAATTAATATGTCAAACAGGTGCTCAAAGGAAAAGCCTGCTCACACTGAGCTTCAACTGGAATCCTTTAACTTAAAAAACAAGAACCTCCAAGTGGAAGCTGAATTCTATTTGCAACATCATTATGAAGAGGGCACGTCTAAGAGTGATTTTCATAGTTTAAGATATTATCCTTATGATCCCATTTATTTAAATATAAAACCAAAAAATATGTGATTTTCCCTGTCAATTGTTAATAGGAGTTATTTTTACAGAGAGGGAGGTTTTAGTTTTCATTTTATACTTTTAATGTCCAAATTTTCATGCTGTGTGTACATGTTGCTTTTCTGACTCCTTTAAAAATGTCAACAGGGATTATGTAGGAGGAGAGGTTATGGTCCATTTTGTCTTTTGCATAAAACAAACAACACTTATCTAATAAACATTATTTATGAGAGACAGTACCTTCATGTCTGATTCTCCTGCACTGCGTGTGCCTTGACAAAAGAAGTTGTAACTGCCTTGCCATACTCCGGTCACTAACTAAAAAAGAGGGGGAAAATATCACACAGTATCAGAACCTTGTAAAGCACTATTCAGTTAAACTTTAGCTTCAGAGTTTGTGAAGATTTACTTAGGGCTGCGCTGAGACAAACTGCTCTGTAGAACAATTTCAGGGAAGTATGAAGAATGAGAAAGTGTTAAATACTTGGGCCTTGATGTCACAATGGGCACGTTGGCAGATTAGCGGGGGACCTGGGAGTCACTTTCAGGCTGCTTCTTTCAGAGACCCTCCTGTACCTGGTTGTCTCTCTAAAGAATCCTCAGTTCGTCACCCACTTGACCTATCCCACATTCCTCCCCCCAGCACCTGAGCCACATTCCCTGTACCAAGACTCCTCAAACTCGAGTGCTGAGCACTGGGATTGTAAGTCAGACACGAATCACAGTGGCTGAGTATGGGGATCTCTGACCTAACGGGTACTGAAGCTGCTGGTCTGGGGACCACACTTTTGAGAATCACTGTTGCAGGTCTTGGGAAAATCCACCCTGACTGCGTTTTCCTCATCATTTCTTCTTGCTGCGTCATCCTCTGGACCCATGAATTAGACTTCTTCCGCAAACATCACCCATACCTCGGAATTCACCTGAAGCAAAGTTAGCACTGTGGGGTCAGAGGAAAAGATCCCAGAATTGGGGTGCAATCTCCGTGTTATCACTCTGCAGTTATCCCCACCCTCACCAAAAGGGCAGTTTTCTCCTTGGCACAAGAGAACGAATGACCTACTGGAGACCTAAGGACAGATTCTAACAGCTGAGACAGAAAGTTTCATTTGACCATTTGCTTCATGATGTTCACCAACCGTGTTTCAGGCTAACACAAGGAGATACTACTCACTGTCTGCTGCTCCTTTTCAGCTTCCTCCTAAAGCCCAGAGCGATTCTGAGTTTTCCTGGTAACCAGAAGCTGCTAGCAGGGGAGAAATCTGAGGTGACCTGGCTTGAGCCAGATCTCATCCCAGTATCCAGTATAAGACCACAGCTTTTCAAGCGTGCTCTCCCAACCAGCAGCAGCAGTGCCACACGTGAGCTTGTAAGAAGATAAAAGTTCCTTGGCAGCCATCAAGAATATAGACATTAATAAGTGCTGGAGAGGATGTGCAGAAAAAGGAAAACTTTTCTCTGTTGGTGGGACTGTAAATTAGTACAACCACCAGGGAAATCAGTATGGAGGGTCCTCAAAGGACGAGGCATGGAATCACCATAAGACCCAGTTAATACCACTCCTTGGTATTTATCCTGAAGAATTAAAGCCTTCTTATTACAGTGATACAGGCATACCTGTGTTTATAGCAGCACAATCCACAATAGCCAAACTATGGAACCAGCCAAGGTGTCTACCAACAGATGGATAAATGTATAAAGAAATCATGGTATATACACAATGGAGTATTGTTTGTTTTCTCATCTCATTAGAAGATGACTCAGGAGAAAATACTCTGGATTTTTTTTTTGTTTTGTTTTTTGAGAGAGAGAGAGAGAGATGGACAGTGGGACAGAAAGAGAATCAATTTTATTTAGTTTTTCATGTGATTTTTGTTGCTCCAACACTTCATTGTGTATGTGGTGCTGGGGTTCAAAACTGCATCCTCATGCATGCCAGACAAGTGCCATAACTGTTGAGCCCCCACATAACTCCAGCCCCCACAATGGAGTTTTATTCAACCATAAAGATAAATGAAATTATGTCATTTGCAGGAAAATGGATGGAACTTAAGACCATATATGTTAAGCGAAATAAGCCAAACAGAAGTTCAAGAGTCATAGGTTTTCTCTCATATGTGGACACTAGAGAGGAAAAAATAAAAGAAAGGTAGGGGGTGGGAATCTCATGAAAATCAGAGGGAGATCAGTAGAGGAAAGGGACCAGCGGGTGGGAGAAGGGATGTGCTGGGCATAGATAATGGCCTAATTATATTGTAACGTTGTCTGCATGTGCAAATATGTAACAATGAATCCCATCAATATGTACAACTATAATGCACCAATGTAAAAACCGTGAAAAGAAAAAAATGCAAATTCTTGAGCCCACCCCGACATCTTTTGAATCTAAAATCCTGGGGTGTACTAGCAAGGCTGGGTCTCAGAGTCCTGGATCACATACCCCTCTGAAAGTATTATGCTGTGGTTTTCAAAGTGTGGTCCCAGGAGCACAGACATAACACAGGAACTTGTCAGAATCAGCTCTTGTGAATGGGAAACTCCTGGGTATGAAGCCTAGGATTTTGGGGGGGTTTTTTTGTTGTTGTTGGAATGGAACCCAGGGCCTTGTACATGCTAGTGAGCATTCTACCACGAAGCTACATCCCTAGCCCTTTTAATTTTACTTACTTTGGATTCAGGGCCTTGCTTAATTGCCCATGTTGTCTTTGAACTTGAGATCCTCCTGCCTTAGCCTCCAAAATAGCTGGGATGATAGGTGTCACCATGCCCAGCCCAGGTGCATGTTTTAACAGATGACTTTGATGCAGTTAAGGTCTGAAAACCATTAGCTTAAGGCTGTGGTTCTCATTCTAGCTCCATAGCAGGACCACCTGGGGAGCTTTAAAAAAAATTACCAAATGACTGGCCTCACTCAAACCTTGAGACCAAGATCCCCAGCCTCTGGGTAATTCCAGGGTGCAACCAGGACTGGGAACCAGAAGTTGCATACTATTGAGCTTCAGGTAGGAAATGGTTTGCCTACCAAGAGTTTGGATCCCATATAACTGAGAATACAGAGACTCTAGCTACACCCCCACTGCCCTTAAGCACGAATTTAGCCTGGTGAGAAACACAGATTCCCTCCAGCAACAGCAGGTTCAGACAAGGGTCTGGAGATATATTGCTGTAATTCCCTCCAATCTGACCTCAAAAATAAATGCCAACCATGGGTGTTGCCACTGCACTCACACTGAACACTTAGCATCTGATTTTTCTTCTATCGTCCTTTGTGCTGTTTTCTTTCTGCTTTGACATCTTCTGCACATAAATAAAAGCATTAAGAAATAACAATTATTGTGGTCAAAGAACAGAACCAGGACTCAGTGCTGTTAGACCCCAGTGGGGAAGCATCATTTTAAAATGACAAGTTCTGTGGATCCAGAGAGGATTTGAGTACCTGAGGCAAGCTGGCTAATTCCCACAGGTCTTTGTCATTTTCACTGTCAGAGATGCAGTCGGATTAAATTACCTCTAATGGCTCTCTTTTCTAACTTTCAATAATTTCTACATTAAGACTTCAAAAACAGACTGCACACTCTTATTCTATGCTCTCTTTGAAAGAGCAGTACCTACGCACTTCTTGGTCTTATACCCTGAAGTCACATCAGTTAAATAGGTCACACACAGACCTTTCAGAAGTTCTAAGATTCAAGATACAAAGCCCAGAGTCAGAAGTGCATGGGAGGAGGGTATGGAGTCCTGAGGAGACCCAGTGAAGAGAGGAAGTACTGCCTGGGCACACCCATCTTCTCTGCCCTTCCTTCCATCCCCCATCAGGAAATGATGAGTCACCTTCTGTGGGTACGAGGGCACAGAAAGGGAAATGACACTTCTTGTTGAAATATTCACAGGACTATGCAGTGAAGTTTTCATGAACATCATTTTGTACAATTAAAAATTTACTAGCATCATTGTCTTCATTAGATATAACTTTTGAAATTTTACCATCTTAAAAGTATTACATTCTAGGACCTACTGTCACTTTTTCTTCAGGCTACTATCTTGGTTTGTGGTGTCCTGAGATATCCTATGTTGATTTTGCTTTTGTCAATTTATAACTGGATGGCTGGTGCGTGCACATGAATGTACAGGTGCAGATGGCGGCATTCATGGGTGTTGACCCAGTAGGGGTGGGAAAAATCAAGGCGCTCTCTGGAGAAGAGGACAAATCTTCCCTTGTAATTTAGTATGTGCCTCAGTTTTCAGGATGGTGCCAATTAAGGGGCTCTTGTTAATTCAGCAGAAGGGACTCTATTCTCACCTAATTCCTTTCTTTCCTTCCAAAAGGGATATAGGAGGGACTGCCTTGACTCTTTAAGCTAATTAAGCTAAAATTCATTTGCCCTTTTCCACTGCCCCCAATAAATGCGGTGGGGGGAGCCCCTAGACAAAATGCTGGCTAGGGAGGGTGAAGAAACTCAAATCCATGCGCTGAGTGAGTGGTGAACTCCTTTGCTACTGAAGCATAAACCAGATGCACACCCATGAAGCTGCTCATCTGGTGGTCCTGCTCTTTACCTGAGCCAAGCATTCCTCCTCTACCTGTCAGCCGTGCGAGGCTCCAAACTTCACTGCAATACTCTGTCCATTGCTGTTGCCACTTCCCACTTCCCATGGGGCCGCAGTGCCTCTCAAACCATTAATTCCATGTTGAAAACCCTCCATAGATTCATCATTGCCTTCAGAATGAAACTCCAAATCCTAGGCACAGTGTTCAGGTATTCACGTTTTTCTATTAGCAACCCTTTCACCTTTCATTCCTCTATTACCTATAATCAAACCAGACCTCCCTTCCATTCTTCAAATATCCTGTACTTAACCCTTGCAGTGACAGAAAGGACAGTGTATAGGTTGGGCATTAGCGCATTATTATATCCTCGCTTCTGCATGCTGAGCAAGAGAACCTTACTTGGGGTTACGGTATTCCAATCTCTTTAAAGCTTCAGGTCCCTTACTCCTCAAATGGAATAAACATGCTTTATCCTCAGACAAATACAATCAGAAGTCAGTAAGATGAAATATATCATGTTTATCTTACCCAACATGATACGGGGGTAAGTATAGCAATTGTTGGCAATGACCATTATTTTATTCTTTTCAACTAGGATGTCCTCTGTATCCATGACTCCCAATCACCAGCTCTTAAAATCCTCTTTCAAATTCAGTCAAAATTCCATTTTCTTCCTTATATTTTCCTTGAGCACTACAGAGTGAAGTCTATTTTCCTTCCTCTAAATTCACCCTGCTATGACTTGTAGTTATTTGATCATATCCTCCTTTCAGCCTTTGTGGTCTGTTTTAAGCTCTTCTGTAAGCTTTCTGCAGGGTGGTGACTGTGACTCCCACATCAATAGATTCAATACAGGAAGTAAACAGGAGGTGCCAAACAAATGTTTGCAATACTAATGCAAAAGTTTAAGACACTGCTTTTCTTTCACCAAAATCCATGCCTAATGTTTCATTTACAGGGGAAATAAAAAAAGCTTCATTTCATTTTCACTTTAATGGAGAAATTAAAATGCCAGAAAGCACTTTAACGAGGCTTGAATATGATGATGGGCATCTGAATTCTATTTATAAAAGGAAAACCATTCCATATCAAACTTCAAACTGGTGATAAGGAAATTTTCATATGTCCCTGGCTTCAGAAGGACTATAACTGAACCCACACTGATGAAGGACCTGAGTTAAGTGTATTCATCTAAGGCTCTACATCAAACCTTCATGAAATGGGCCAGAAGCTCTTCAAACTGAGGACTGATCTTCCCCTTCAGTCCACAATATACACACTACTGGAGACATGGCTCCAGTCAAAGTCACATTAGCCACCACCTCCCTTCAGAGCTCAGGACTGGCTTCTTGCCAACAAGCTTCTTCAGTCAATGCCTGAAAATTCGTCACTGCAGGGGGTGAGGGGCCCAGAGGCTGGACAAGGTAAGGGCAGGTGGCTACCTCAGGCTTCTGTGCATTAGCTCAAAAGAGTGCAGTTCCACACTAAAATGAAAACCACCAAACTGCTTGCCACCACCTTCACAACTCTCCATACCACCAGCTACTCCAAGAACAACCCAGGGAGCATTATTTACATGGCCTTTTCCAACTAACCAAGATACAAGCAGTACCACTGCAAAACCATATGTGCTTTCTCCTTCCCTGGAGTAAATCAAACCTTAATTAGGCCAGAAGCATGGGAAGGGCTATAATTAAAACACAGAAGCTTCCTTCTCTCCTTAGGAAACAAATTCAATAACAAATGATAGTTTGGTGCCTCTTGGACTCAATCATTTTCAATGGTAGGAACTGACTTTTCCCAATTAACATCACATTTAAACACAAATGACGTATAACTTTTACACAGCACTTTCTGGGATGCTACCAAGGCATCTCAGGAAATAAGGTCATTTGAAACATTCAAAGACTAAATTAGAAAAATATCCTGGTGGCGCTTATCAGAACTTTACTCCAACATCCCAAGATGTCAGAGCAACAAAAAAGGGGTTGACTGCTTTTAGTGACAAGAGCTAGATGTGCTGGGTGGAGACTGCTTCTAAACAGAGAATGACAGGCAATGAAAACACCCTCTCTACACCTGAATTCAACAGGACCCAAGGCATTCTGCTAAGCGACACCAGTAAGAGTGAGCAGGGCTGACATTTCTCACAGCTTTGATCATTTCCATGTGAGTCCTCAAATGTGTAATTTTTAGATCTGGTATGAACACATGTTTTAAATGAGGAAACAGAGATGGAGAAGTGATAAGGGTGGCCTGAGGCCACATAGCTTCTTGGTGGCTGGTACCTCTGAGATTAGCACACAGGAATTCTAATTCTCAGTCCAAGTACACCTGAGACAGCAGTTCCAAGCTCCTCTGACTTTCCTTGTTTATTTCCGAATCCTATGTAAGAGCATGATGCAGATAAATTATTTATGCAGAATTCTGGAGAAAGTCAATCTTTAGCTGTATCTTTATCCTTAGCAGATTTCTGGTTTAAAATTTACCCTCAGGGGTAGAGATACACCTCAGTGGTGGAGCACTTGCCTAACATTCAGCAGGCCCTGGGTTTGATCCCCATGTACTACGAGGAAAAATAACCATAAGCTGTTAAGAGAGTGAGAAAAAACAAGAGAATCAATTTTATTTATTTTTTCATCTGGCTTTTCTGACACTTAGTTGTATACGTGGTGCTGGGGTTTGAACCCAGGACCCTGCATGTGCCAGGCAAGCACTCTAACCACTGAACAATCACTCAGCTCAACTGTTACAAAATTTAAAAGCACCTATATCCTCTAGTGGTTAGCTGATCAATTTAGGCAGTGTCATTAAGGGAAAGAGTCAAGTCAAAGCATGTGGCTTGGAATTTTGAATTCTTTATGCCCTAAGCATAAGAAAGCCCATTAAGATAATTTTACATCTAAACACTCTTGAAAATGCTTCTTCCTTCTCCTTATGTCCAGGTACACCCTTGGGTTACAAATGAATGGAATCCTCTTGGTTAAATCATACAGGCAGGTTCTATACACCTGGGAAGTCTTTAGAATAAAGCACAAAGAAACAGTTTATCCTCAGGCCAACCTGAAACAGGTATGTCTAGCATCTTCCAAGTCTCAGGCCCTGCCCTCTAATGCTGCAGGTACTTGTTCTCACTGTTCAGATCTCCTGGTACTTTCCCTATGTAGAAAGGGTACATTAACAGTGCAATGAACATTAAGGGAGTACAGGCCCAGTACCTGGCACAAGGTAGGTGCTGGGTCTTTGATATGATTCTAGCCAAATGTTTAGGCCTCCAACGCTTGAAGGTCCATAACTAGGGCAGAAGTGGAGTTGCTGCAAAGGTAAGAAAGCCCAAAGTATTCTTCACTTAATTTAAAAAAAGGTCTCTAGCCCACCTGAGTCTTGCTTTACAGAGTTAAGTCCATTTTAGTTGAAGACTTGAGGCATGATGTGCACTTTTTTCACATCAGCTGCAAAGCCAAGTAACCAAAGGTCCAGAGTCAGTTTGGAGGAGTGAGGTCTGGCTTTGGGGTGACCCCAAAGCTTCCTCTCTAGTGAAGGTATGCTTTCCTCTCCCTGGGTGCAAACAGGGGGAAGGGTGTCTGGGCTGCAACCTCTTCCTTCTCCCCAGTAGGAGGCATTGTCTCAGGGCAGTGTAAGATAAACTGAGGGGCAAGTAAGTGGCCTCCCATCCCTGAAAGAAGTTTCTTCCTGAGCAAGGGATTTTAGCTGTATGGAAACTAAGAGTGGTAAGTATATTTTAGGTGATGCTCAGGCCTAAGCATTGATCTCAAGAGATGTTTCGATTTCTCTATACCTTTGCTAAATGGGCAAAAGGAGAAGAGCAAGTATCTTTTTTGAAGTATTTTGGTAAACAAAATAATTCTTTTATAGAATTCAATAATAAATTGCCAGGTTGTTCAAGTGTTTTTCCAAATCCTTTTTACACACTAACAGTATTTTCAAAAAGCCTGAAGCAAAAGAAAAACAAGATAGTTTAAAATAAAATATAATGCTTCCAAAGCAGCTGCTCTGTGGTTCCATCAGATGACCTTCCACGTCAGAGCCCAGGGAGGTACCCACCAGGAATCTAGGGAGTTCCTTTAACAGCCTCATAATTACAGAGGTTAGAAAGCACAAGCACAATGTCCAGCCCGTCAAATGCTCAACTTTCATCTTTCCTACAAAGCAGCATCAGAAATCTTCAAAGGCTGTTTCAAAGAAAAAGCAATACTGACTCCTAGTTCTATCAACATGGCTAAGGGAACAAAAGCAGAACCAAGTCCACAATAAACACACGTGCCACACAACTCCAACACCAATGCCGCCTACCTACAGGGAGGCTTTTCTCTTAAAAAAATTGTCAGGACAGAAGTCAGCTTATATTCAAGTCCTTTCAAAACCTTTCTTGTTTAGCGGGGGACATATTTACCTAAGATAACCCCAGTAATACTAGTTTGGGATGCTTACCCAGGACATTTGACAAACCTCTGTTTTAACGAGGCAAAGAAATTTAACATAGACTCAATCATTATTTCAATGGCATCACTTTACAGATGTAATTATAAGCATACTTTTAAAAGAATACTTTAAAAAGCAATACTTGAGAAAATGGTTAAGTTTGGAGAGATAGATATCTATCTTGCAATTAAAAACAACACAATAACATTTCCATGTTATGGAATGAAAAAAGAAAAACAACAAACTTTCAGAAGTCAAGTCTGGTCATCAAACTAAAAATCACAACAGATGGATAAAACAGATTAGATTGAACAAAGTATGAGCAAATTAGAAAAATGCAAAAAAAAAAAAACCTGGAAAGAAAAAGATAACCTACAAATGAATAAAAAGAAGACTGTAGGGCTGGAGCAGTGGCTCGGTGGTTACAGTGCTTGCCTGGCATCCATGAGTACACAGGTTCAAACCCCAGTACCATGTACACAGCGAAGTGTTGGAGCAATGAAAGCCACGTGAAAAATTAAATAAAATTTGATTCTTTCTCTGTTTCTCTTACTGTCCCTTCTCTCTTTAAAAAAGAAAAAAAATTAAAAAGATCTCAAACATATATGTTGTCATGTATATATACACATGTAGCAAAAAGTATAAAAAAATTCAGAAAGAAATACGAAATTAAAAAAAAAGTTGTATCAGTGAAGGGGCTGCACTTCAGATGCATTTTTATATTTTTATTTATTTAGTTAGTTAGTTTATGAGTGCTGGGGATTGAACTCAGGTCTCAGGGTAATAATCTATTTCACCAGCCCTATGTTTTCTTATTTAAACAAAAGCAAAAATACAATCAAACCAATAAAATGTCAACATCTGTTATGTGTACACAGCTATCATTTACATGAATTTTAAATTTTTTAAAAATTCCAAAATTTCATTTAAAATAAAAATTGCAAAATGGAAGAAAGGATCTAAGTTTAGATTTATTCCAAGCCAGATCTACCTATTCAGCTATTTGTCTTTTTGTTTCAAAATTTTGTGTGTGTGCATTTTTTTTTCAGTACTGGTAATTGATCCCAGGTTCTCACACATGCTAGGAAAGTGCTCTACCGCTGAACTACATTCCCAGCCCCCTCAAAATGGTATTTAAAATTTTCTGAATATCTGAAAGATAATTCTCACACTACTTATAGCATACAGTTCTAAATGCAAAGGAAAACACTAGATATTCAAAAACTAATCTTTTTGTAACCTATGGTTATTTAGTTATTGATCTTTGGTTTTAACATGAAGATATGGTTCCGGCATTTGCATTTTACCTAGCCTAATACTCAGTGTACATGTGGTAGTGTACTCAGCCATACTGGAACGGAAAAGATGGAAAGAATCTTTTCATATAGGAATCTCATAAGACAGTGTTCTGTGAGTCTGAGTGGGAGAAGTGATGGAATATCATGAGGCACATCACAAAAGCGCTTTAGGTGGAAGGAGTGTCATATTCCTCAGAAACAACTCAAAAAGGCTGACAAAAAAAAAAAATCATCACTCTGGAGTTAAGTCTTCTCCCTCAGTACTTTGAACTTGAGAATCACTGGAACCTTGCACAGAATCCTCAAAATTGATGCAGGGGTTGCCAGGCAGGAGGTATTAGGTCTTAGAGAACGGAGAAGGGAGTTTCTGAGGGGTAGAGGCCCCAGGAGAATGAAAGAGCCTGCTGTTGGGGTTTGGGTAGAGCTGATAAAACAGACTAAGAAAACCCAGAGAGCCTCCCTCCTCCTGAGAGGAGCCAGCAGTCCCTCCAGCACGGTGTCCCTGAGGTGATCAAAGCTGCAAATGCTGCACAGCACTGACCCTGTCGCCCCCCGAAGCTGCGATGAGTCCAAAGAGCAGCGTGTGAGACACAGCTGATCAACAGAGATGTTCCCTTTTGGACTGTCACAAACCATGCAATTAGATCCTCTCTGCACAGGGTTAAGCGGTCAGAGGCACAGTGGCAGAAGACCAGACACATAAAAAAGGTTCCATGTCAGGGCAGAGCAGCTGCCTGAGAGGGAAAAGCAGATGTAAAACCCTAACAAAGCATAAGAAATGACTCTGACAGCTTGCTGGGGGAGGGTGGAGGGTTGTAGGTCCAGCCTGGTAGATACTATAGAATATGGAAAAGTCAGAATTCAGCACGATGGAGGCAGGGGCTCTCACCTTGGGTCTTGGAAATGAGAGGACAGACATATGGATAATTTGAAAAAACAGTCAGGCTTCTATTCAGGTGAAATATGCTGAATCTCAGGGGCAGAAGGCACATAGATTGTCACATCTGCTGTAAGAGCACAGGTTTATAAGGATGAATAATACAAATTAAGCTTCTCTTCTATAACTTGGAATTTTATTTCTGAATCTTCTCCACTGTCTGTGATGTAAGGTAATACCTAAGTTAATAAGCAAAGTTAAAAGGCTTGCTATGAAATCCTATACTTTCAAACTAAAGCATACTGCTATTTAAATGTACTTCAAATCAGGGATCTGTGACCTTTTCCTGGAAATAAACACTAAGTAAATGGGATAATTAAAATATTTTCCTTTTGATTTGCATAAATGTATAAATATGAACAATCTCATATTTCTTCTACATTTTAAACTCACTTTTACAGTTTTAAAAGTGGGATTTAGTGCCTTCCTTCCACTAATTTGTAATGTTTTGGTGACTCTCCTTTCATGCTCTTTCCTCCCTTCTTTCAAAGACTTCTCCCTGTCTCCTTTAAATGACTGCTCATTTTCCTTGTATCAACCCAGAGATTGTCAAGGCAGCTGTGAATTTATGTCACAGAGATACATAAACAAAAATACCAGCAACTACATATTTACACTGGACATTCTTTATAGACCCAAACATGTAGGTAAGCAGGAAGGTAAATAAAGACTGACAGTCATGAACTTGCACAGGGATAGCTCTACTCCATGGGACATTTCTCAGAAAGGAGGGGCTACCTGATTTTCTCAGTTCACTGTTTTGAAACTTCAAGACTGGCTTCTATGTCTTAGTAGTCAATGCAGCAGAAATGCTAAATGAAAACAGGAAAATGTGGAGCTAAAATGATATTCCAGACTTGACAGAAGACACGCTACAATGGTATTACTAATGGGTTTATGTATATATAAAAAAAACTCAGACAAAAATCAAAGGTAATTATCTAACCTGGAGAACTAGGGTTTACTTTCAACTCAGGCATATCTGATCAAGATACACTTATAAAAAATTAATTCAATGTAAGTAACTATTGCTTATCTATTACTCCTTTATGTATTCTACATTATTTTAGAGTTAAAAGTATGACTTTCCTTCTCTGTATATATTTTAATTCTCTATATTCAGTACTTAGACACTATTCAAAATCTTCTATGGTTCTAACCAAGATGCCAGAGGGCAACCTGAAATTTATATTATAGGGTTTTCAGAACCTTCCAATCCAATCCACTCAGCTGCATACCCCACCAATTTAGACACCAGGGAAGTATCTATTTGAAAGAGGTTAAATTATGAAGTTATAGCTATATCACTAGGGTTTGAGAAACATCTAGGGCAAACAATTAAGTTAAGATTTAATCATCTTATATATTTTTTTCTCTAGAATATTGTATGAATAAAAATAAACTGTATAAAAGCTTTCTTAAAGAAATGGCTATCATCTATCAATTACAGGAGAGTAAACAGTTTGCTCTGAAGAACCTGAGGGCTTGCTGTGGTTTTGTCCCTTGAGCACTGAGAGCTGTGCCCAGCGCTGGGGCCAGGAGTCGCTCCTGTGCACTTCCCCTGCCTCCAATCCTGCCATCTCCATCCTGGAGGCTAATTAAACTGCCTTCATTCTAGAACAGGACAGAAAAAAAGCAGAAAAGGAGTTGTAAGCACTATTTGGAGTGTCAAGCACAAAAGCAAAGCTTATAGCATCTACCATTCTCTACATCACAAAATCTATGTTGGCTTAGGAAACATGTGGGAGAACAAGACACGGATCTCTCACAGCTGTGACACCTCTGATGATGAAACAGTGTTTCCACTAGCTCATCCACCTGCACACACTGACAGATACCACCACATGCAGCCAGGAAGACTCTGCAGCCAGAGGCAGAAGAAGAATTCACCTTTAAACACTAAGATCCATACTGATTTCTTCTCCACCCCATCCTCCTCTTTAGTATGCCTTGGACAATTAAAGCCATAATAAAAGGTAAGAGACCTAAATAGGAGTGCCTGAATGTTTTTATGTATGGCTTCATTCTCCACCAAGAGGATTTAGCCACAGGTTGTTGTTACAAGCCTAAAAAGTATACAATCCTTCCCTAAAAAATGTACACAAATTGTGCTTACCACAGAAGGGTAGCTTTCCTCTGCTTGTTAGCTTTATAGGTTGAATTATTACCTCTTGCAAAATACAGAGAACCGAAACGTTGATCTTTCAGACCACTGGGTCTGATTTTCAACATTCCAGTTGTGTAAAAGGAATAACAGGGCCTAAACTCACAGATCATTCAAAACCTAAACATGGATGTTATCATCCACTTTTCTGAGCTCTTAAAAAACAACCTCTGAGATTTGACAAGTTATCAGATCATGACAGAGGCTGAGCTGCCAAACTTACCACCCACTTCCTTCCACCTCCATCTCCACACAAACAAGCACATGCTTACTAATAGAATGCTCATAGATCTGTTTTCACATTTTGTTCATTTTCCACTCTGTATTTTGCTCACATGAGAGTATTTCTGAAAATATTTATTTTAATTCTGAGTATCACATGAAACACATATAACAAAAGAATCAATAAGAAAGTCTTCTATTTTAGATATTCTAGAAGACATTTATACAAACAACTTTGGCATTTTGAAAAATCAATTTTAAAGCATACTCCAAATGCGTTAATAGACTTGCTTGCCCATTCTCTCACCACCCCAAGCGGCTTGCCTTTCCTCCTTTAGGGATACCACTCAGGACAGTGATATGAGTGAGAGGAAGCCTGTGTCAACCTTTGACCTACCTCGCAGAACATGTAGAGAGACAGCAATGTGAGTCCAAGGTTATATACCACTAAAATTCCCCGGCAAGAGAACGGCTGTTTATTCTTCATGTATTTTGGTCCCAGCCAAACAATTAGTAAATAAATGACAGAGCAGACAAAGGTAGGTATATAATTATCCAGAAGAAACCATCCTTTTACTCTAGTATCTGAAAAACCAAAGAAAAATATTTAGTAATTAATCAGGTAGATATAAAAATAACTACAATTTTCAAAACATTTAAAAATTCTAACCACAATTCTATAATACACTCTTTCACACACATTACTTTTGGGTTTTTTTGTTGTTGTTGTTCTTGTTTTGTTTTTGGTGTGCTGAGGACTGAAGCCAGGCCTTGGCTTATGCTAGGCAGGGACCTGCTACCCAGCTATATCCCCAACCCAAAAGTCACCTAATGTTAAAGCTCCTACTCCCAATGAAACAAAAAAGGAGACACAAATTTTCAGTATATACAAGGTGAAGCTCCTTGTTATATGTTCTGAATAAAAATGTACATTATTTGTGATTTCTGCTAATTTAAATATAAAAACATGCTTTCCAAAAATTCTCAAAAAAAAAAAAAAAGGGCAAATGCTCAATCTCCAATTAACTAGACTGGATTTGCTAGATTTGTTGAATTATAATACATGGTCTCATAAAAATCCAAGAAATGGCAGTCTGAACTCTGAAGTCCTCTATGTCAGCAAGAATATCCCAATGTGCAGACTCAGAAAACAAGTCATTCAGCCAGGTTAGTGACACCATCCCTGTTTAGAAAGGCACATCTGCCATGAATGTAGTGGTCAACAGAGGGGACAACAATGACAAACACAGGAACTGTGCTAGTGATGCAACCATGATCGGATGAGGGCTATGTAAGGTACTTAACAAGCTATGTGAGGAGCAGCTGGGAGGGAGCTACTGGTACAGGCGAGACCTCCCTTCCATTACCCCATTCCCTGGTAGGGACAGGGAGAGGGCGGAAAAGCAGACCAAGTAAGCTCCCAGCCAATGGGCTGATTGCTGGATGGAGAGCTAATTGCCAGGCTTCCTCTTCTGCAGACCCCTATACTTTCCCAGGGTTTCTCCGGCAGCCTGCTTTCTTTGGCTTCCGACAGACTGCTTCCTCCACATCCTCCATGCTAGTTTACACTACGGTGGTTAAGAACGTTAACATCAGTTCTACTGAACTGGTGGTTCAGAGAAGTCATTGAGAGAAGAGGATGACCCCAGAGACCTCAACAAGGGAATTGTTAACACCTTGGCTGCCAGCACAGCTGGGATTACAGCGCTGCGCCACAGAACCAGCCTATTTGTGGTTTTTCTGTGAATCTTTCCGTGAACCTAAAAAGTTCCTTATTTTTAGATCAGACATTAAAATAGAACATTATAGAGGACATTAAAAGAAGGCAGCATGGAGCTGATTTATTGTCTGAAAGACAATAATGGCTAAGAAGTTTGAAGAGTGAATTCAAGTGTTTGTACTCCCCACTGACCAGACACAAAGTAAAAGGATATGAAAAAGCCTTAAGGGCTGGGGATGTAGCTGAGTGGCACAGTGCTTGCATACTAAGCACAAGGCCCTAGGTTTGATACTTAAGAGTTCTCAAAAGGAGAGAGAGAGAACGAAACAGAGTGTGTGTGTGTGTGAGTGTGTATGTGTATGTGTGTGTGTGTGCGTGTGTGAGAGAGAGAGAGACAGTGAGAGAGAGTATGTGTGGTGTTGTATATGCCTGTAGACCTCACACTCAGGTCAAGGCAGAAGGATCACTTGAGCCCAGGAGTTCAAGGCCAGCCTCGCCTCACTAAATAAATGAATAGTGGAAGAGTTTTGAACCCCTATTGCAACAGAGCATTTTGGAAACCAGTCTCTTTTAGAGACTCACAAGAACTGAGAACAGCATACCACCGATAATGGTGAAAGCTGTGGTAGCTCAGGCTATAAAGTTTGTAGCTTAATTTGATCTCCAGCTGAAGTTAGCAGAAGGCGACCCATAGCAGCTGTGTCTGTCCCAGTGCTGGGGGATACCACCCCACTTCCACAACTGCTGAATACTTCACCAGGCATCTTGTAACTCAGGGTGAAGTTTTGGTCTTATCATAGAAAATGCTAACATTTTCCAGAATCTCCTCATGCAATATTTACAAGTGTCCATAATGAGCACAGGGGTGGGGTGTGTGAGCAAAACCAAAACCACCTTACCTCGGGGGCCCAGCAAGGCCTTGAAATAGGTACTGAGTGATGCATCAAAATTTTCCATTTTAAAACCTATTAAGAAGGGGGGAAAAGTTATTGATTAGTTTCTCCTCAAAATGCTTTTTACATGGTATGTTCTCATAAAAGAACAAGAATAAATTCTTTAAAAAGACTATGTGATGGACAAGGTTAAATCCTTATGTTGAAACAAAAGTTTTATTTTTACCACCCCAAAAAATAACTTATGTGCTAGTATGGAAATCAAAAGGAAAGACACAATTTTGCAAATTCACTTTATAAACAAAGTGCCAATTTTCTGCATTTTCTCAATCCCATAAGAACTCTTCCCATGAAGCTGAAATCACAGCGGGGAGAAGAGTGGAAATGGATTAAAAGGTGACAGACCGAGACAATCTGTCTGGGCAAGAGCTGACACTCACTCTACAGGGACAGGAAGGCCTGCCCGGGAAAGGGGAAAGGAATGCTACAGGGAGAAGAGGTGTAGAGGGGTGCTATCCTCACTTGTCACTTTTGTTAATTATTATCTCAAAACACTTCATGTCTACAGTAAAAAAGGAAAATATTAAATACTGAAAAAGGGGTTAAGAATCACATCACTTCCCTCCAAACCAATCCCCTCAGTCAGAACACCTTCCAGAGACACAAGGGTCATGCTAAATGGATGTTTTTGTAATTTTGGGTTATAATCCATTAGTAGATGATCAAGTCAACTTAGCATTAAAAGTAATCATGATCTGATCATAATAGAGAACCAAAATGCTTTGCTCTTAGTGAGAATGAATAAACATTTCGTAAAACTTTAGCTTGACTGTGTCAAACTTTCAACTGTCATGTACTCCGCTGTGATGTAAAACATATTCTTACTATGGGGAGGTCACAGTTTAATAAACTTAGAAAAAACACTGCTGTACACAGAACTTACTTCCTTTTGCTTGATGAAATCTTGGAGATAGTAGTTGTATATTTACCCCCATCTTCTAAGATTCTACAGCTTCTTCTACTTTCTCCCCCCTTAAGATTTATATTTAGAGGGAAGCTAAGCATCTAAGCATCTTTTCATGTGCATACTGCTTCAATTTTCTTTATTAAATTTAGAAAGCATGCATTTTTCAACTTTCTTGGCCATTCCCCTTATAGAAACAACTACCAATATTATAACTTCCAAGGGCAAAGGCAAAATTAGTTGGTTTCTTTTAAAATTAAGATGTTCATCATTTAGTGACAGTTCTCTTCCTTGGCTTGCAACACTGAAGCATATGTATTCTTTGGTTAATTTCAAGATAAACTACTTTATCCATGAAATTATCTGGTGGTTCTAGTAATCATGATTAAGTCAATCAAGCCTGGAGGTGACACAGGGATAGGGAAGCCATGGATGACCCTGTGAGAGCACCTGGGTTACGTCCCAAAGGGATCAAGCTGTGGCCAAAGACCAAGAGAGCAAAAGCTCCCACACACCCAGGGCAGTCACCTTTGTCCATCATAATTACATAACCATGGCAGTTGGTCACTTCTGAAATAAAGGTCATGACCACTGGACTGGATAACTGGTAGATGAACTGCTTGCTGGGCACAGATTTTTACCATGCTCCAGGGAGGCTTTAAATCTAGATTTTATTACCCAGTAGGTAATTCTTACTGTTTAATAATGGGTCACAGCCAGGCACTAAGGCTACCAGAGTGTGAAGCAGGTACAAAAGCATAACTTTAGCTGGCAGATGAGTGGTTCAGTGCTGGGGCTCTTTCCAAGATAGCTAGGCTTTGGACCTGTTTTTTTTTCCTACTTATTAGCAATATGGCCTTGGACAAGTTATTTAAATATCCATCTGTAAAATGGGGGAAACAGTAATTGCCTCTAAGATTAAGAAGATTAAATGCTTTAATACAATAAAGCCCTTAAAGCAATGCCTGGTATGTACTAAGCCTTCAATGTGCTTCCTACTGAATGCCTGCTGTAGGACCAACTCCATGATGGACACTGTCAGTCATCCATGGCTGTCCAAGCCACTTAGCAGCAGCACTGCTGGCATTCTGGGTTGAATCATCATTGTCCTGTGTGCTGTGGTTAACCCATCCCTGGTTCCTGTCCATTAAATGCCACCAGTGAGCCCCCATCATCGTGACAACATACAATGTCCACCTCTAAGTCTTAACACACTCCTGCAGAAATGGCAATAGAAAGTAAGGAGGAGCTGTTAACATCTCAAAAAGGAGTGTGCCAGAAAGAGACATCCGCTAAACATGAAAGGCAGGGCGAAAATGAATATGCTAATTACATACATAAATGTCAAGGATGTACTGTATACAAAGGATTGCTAAATAGGGAAAAACAAAGGAGCATACCTGTTCACCTAGAAAAAATGAGACATTTAGGAAAAAAGCCAGATGCAATAAACCAAAAGCAAAATTCAATTTGTAAAATGAGTAGATGTTAGAATGATGCAAAAGAAAAGAAAATGCACATAACACATCTAATAAATGCCACAAGAATAAATTCAAAGAACAGTATTTTGGAATTTAACACCAGGAAGATAGCTAACAAAGACAATAAGGGAGTCATTCATTGCACTTTTTAACTAAGGAGCCTCTCAGAAGGTTGCAACCAATTTCAGTTTCTATGTAAGGAGGATACAGAAAAGGCAGAAACAAGAGTGAAGAAATGTTTGAAAATGACAGAAATCAGTTTGGAGGGTGGGGAAGACAGGGCAGAAGAACATTAGTTGACTGGGAAAAAATAAAGAGCCAAGAATTGTTACAAATGACCCACTGTTACAAGGACAGTGGCCTAGGACACAGTCCAGTTTGAGAATCTAGGCTAACATCATGCCTCCAGAAAAGCAGCTTGATTAAACATAAGGTAAAACCCAGCACCAGGCTACCACAAGTGACTGTGGAATTTAGTGTTTGGAGATACAGAAGAATCCTGTGACAAGCCATCTGTCCTGAACAATCTGAGTCTAATCCATCTTGAACAGAGAAGCTGGTGGACACAGAAGTACTCTTTTGTCTTTATATTTATACCTTTACTACAAAAGCACACAGAAGAGAGAACTCTGCCAGAAACAGCACATCTGTTTTTAGACTGCATTTCTTCTCAGTTTGAGAATTGTCTCGGGTTTGCAGAACTTTTCACAATGAAGCTTAGAGACGTACTGAAAAAGCTGCAAACCATTCTTTAAAAGATATGTAGAAAACAACAATTTTCAAACAGCATCTTTTTTTTTCCCAAAATGTCTACGATGAAAAGAAGAAAAGGTGGGTAAAGGTGGCCCCTGGAACACAGGCCCCAAATCATTAGCATCTTTACCAGTGAATCACAGGCCTGATTCTGGGCTGGAATTGATGTGCTAAATATTTTCTCCAAACTCTTCCACTATCATGCCCACAACTGTAACTGTATTATACTCTTCTCAGACATGGTGGTTTTTTTTTTTTAAACACAAGTTACCAAGAGACATCCTCACCAAAGGTTCCTTTGTATCATTTACCCAGCACAACGCCATGTTTTTGTACAGCAGTCACAGATCTCCATACCATGTATTCACACCACACACATCTACCACGTGACTACAGCACTACCCACTGAGGCCCTAAGGCCCTGAGAGAGACAGCAGGCAAATCAAAATTCAGGATGGGAAAGAAGAAATAGCATAAACAGATACAGTAACTACCCCCCATCCAGTTTCAGTTACAATCACAGTCCAAAAATATTAAGTGGAAATTCCAGAAATGATTCCTAAGTTTTCAATTACATGCCCTGAGCAGCATGGTGAAATCTCACACCATTCCCCGCAGGATGCGAATCACCCTTTGTTCAGTGTATCCAAGCTGTATATGCTACCTGCCCAACAGTCATTTGGTAGCCCTCTCAGTTATTTGATTGACAGTCAAGGTATGGTAGTGCCTGTGTTCAAGTAGTGCTTACTTTACTTCAAATTGGCTTTAAAAATAAAAATGCTGGCAATTCAATTTGGATATGACAAAGAGAAGCCATAAAGTTCTTCAAGTAAAAAGGTGAAAGTTTATCCTACTATATTTGTATAGGAAAAAAAATAGCCTATCTAGGGTTTCATACTATCTGTGGCTTCAGGTGTCTACAACAGGTCTTGGAGTGTATCCCCTGTGAACAATGAGGGATTACCTGTGTTATTTACAGACAGAAACACACACATACATATGGGAAATAATTGCTAGCCAAAAAAAAAATAAATAAATAAAATAAAGCAGGGTAAGGAGAATCAATTTTATTTTTTCATCTGTTTCTCCAACACTTAGCTGGGGTTTGAACCTGGGTCCTCATCTATGCCCGGCAAGCATTCTACCACTAAGCAACCACTCCAGCCCCTAGGTGTTTACTTTAGAAAATATGGTTAGAGAAGGCTGAGAAGGTGGCAACAAAACAGAGGCCTGAAAGTGAAGAGAAGCCTGCATCTGTCAGAGAAGGGAGTTGCACTTGTCAGGACCTAAGAGCGTAATGCCCTGAGGCCAGGGCATACTTGGCTGGGACGGGGTAGGGGGCTTTCTCACTCAGCCCTGGACAGTCATGTGGCACACTTTGCAGAGAACACAGGCTGGGAACAGAAGAGGGTGTCAAGTCTCAACTGCTCACACTGCCTCTGAGCCCTCACCCTCCTGGCTACAGCCTGTCTGCCAACAACGTGCCCTTTCCATTCTCATCTCCCTTGCCGAGCGTCATCTGTTGTGCCACATGAACAGCACAAAAGGTCTCTGCAAATGAATTCTTCATAGCCAGGCTGCGCCGCTCGTTCTGCTGGGTAAATTGGGCACTTGCTGAGTGGCCTGTGGCTCAACCTATACTTCTTGTACTTTTCTAACAGCATGGGAGGCAGAGTGCCCTGCAAAGCCCTTGACACTGCCTGGTGAGCCTAAAGTGTGAGAACAGCACAGCCTACATAACACGAGATGCCCAATGACACTGGCAGGTGTGCAGCCTGCATGGCTGCTGCAGTCCCCATCCTCTGAGCCACGCGGGTCTGTGGCATCACTTCTCAATAACCCTTCTCACCCCACAGGCAGCCTGAGTGTTCTGAGCCAAGTGGGAACACAGCTGGCTCTGTACAATTGTTCCAGCAGAGATCAAGCCCAGGCACCAAGCCCCCTGGAAGAGGAGCTTTGGTCCTATATGCAGCAGAAGAATAGGCCATTCTTTGATCTGGCTAGTTCTCCACAAACTGGAAAAGAGAACGCGGCTGGTGGATGTCAGCACCTCCCAGAAACCAGACCCTGCTGACACAAAGCTAAAGTATCACTTTCTATCCTCTTTAACCAGGAGCCTCTGACCTCTGTTCAACCTAGGGGGTTTCCCCGAACTACAGGTCACAACAAGGAGTAAGAGGATCCATTTTTCAAGACTCCAACCATAACAGCATTCCAAAGCTATTCACTAGTTCAAGAGCCACACGTAGAAAATGATGATAAAGAAACAGCAAAGGGGTCTGGAGCGGGGGCTCAGTGGTTAAGCCACTTGCCTGGCATGCACAAGGATGCGGTTTTAAACCCAGCACCACATGCACAACGAAGTGTCAGAGCAATGAAAGTCACATGAAAAAACTAAATAAAATTGATTCTTTCTCTCTCTCATTGTCCCTGTCAAAGAAAGAAAGAAAGGGAGAGAGAACAAGAGCAGGAAAATTAGAACAGGGGAGCTTTAAATAATTCCCTTCTTTATGCTTATTTCCCTAATAGACACTCTTCATTGAGAGCCATTTCCTATTATAAAATTCTGGGATATTTCTGGTAATCCTCCAACTATATTATACTTGTGTCTTGCTTTAAGTATCTCACTACGGAAAATGAAGGCTGAGATTGGTTAGTCTTTATAAACTATCTTTTATTTAAAGGGACAGGTGAAAGAGGAGGAGGGGGTAAAAGGGTTCAGCAAACCTTCATCTGACTCAACTCCATCATTTATTAGTTCTGTGGCCTCCTCTAAGCTCCTGCAGCATGTACTGTTTAGGATTTGAGGATTTTTTTTCCTTTTCTTTTTTTTTTTTTCAGGGCTGAGGACCGAACTTGGGGCCTTGAGCATGCTAGGCAAACGCTCTGCCACTGAGCTAAATCCCCAACCCTGGATTTGAGGATTTTTTAAGCCTGAAATAGATCAGAACCACCACAGAATGGAAAACAGGAACCTGGAAATACTGAATACAAAAGGGCAAAACACAGATGCCCCAAGAGAGCCCTGCTCCTCTGGAAAATCTGCCATACCCCTCCCCTTCCCTGGCTGCTTGCTCCCTCCAACTGCAATATATACCTAGGTGAATCATGTGGGAGGTTAAATAAACACCAGCATTCATTCACTCTCAACCAATACCAAACAGTTACTGGAAACATGTTTGAAAAACACCACCAGACTACAATAAGCTTTATAAAGCAATTCAGACCCTTCCTTCTCCTTTTTCTTGAGCTCCGGAGGACAAAAAAAGTGAGGGGATGGGGTAGGGATGGCAACATGGAAGAAACTTGCTGGGGTGAACAAGAGGGCAGGGCAGAGAAAAGCAGCTGTCTCCAGGAGAATGCAAATGATCAGTCTCTGGCCATTTCCATCTGGTGCAGGAGAAAGTGAGGAGGCTGTCCAGCACATGAAAAGTACTGAGGCAAATCTGTTTGAACAGATTTAAAAACATATACATGAAAGAGTTGGTATACGAATCATAATAAAGAAAGGTAACTTCCAAAATCCAAAGTGAAGCCATTTGCTGACTCGAATCCAGCTTTGGTTTTTCTCGCTGCAAAGGCAATGCTAGCAAGTGCAGGTCAGTCAACTTTGAAAGCAAAATCAGTCGTCAAACTCTTTCTTGGTTTAAAAATATATTTATTATAGAAGTCTATTCTCTAAGCATAACTTCCTCATCAGAGCCCTTTTATTTTATTGAATCAAAAGATTTCACCTAAACATGAGTCAACTGAGCTGAGCCTGCAAACCATGAGCGGTAAGAGGGCAGCCTGAACTTGCCCTGCCTGCTCTCTTTTCTCAAGCTTATCCTTCCTTTTAACAGTCAACTTGTGTTAAACAGGCATGGGAACACTTTTCAAGTTGGCTGCCAATAACACAAAATAACAAAAATTAAATGGTGCTTTAACTTGGTAGTCCCAACACTGTTTCTTGAATTTAAAAGGGTTTTCTAGGTTGGGAAAATCAGCTCCCAGATGAAAGAAGGAAAACCACCACCTTGGTCAGAAATGTTAAAAAGACTGCCAGGGAAAGAACACTGAAGTCCTAAGGAGCTTTCAGATATCCCTCTAAAATGCTGGCATTTAAATAAACGATAATGCTGGAACAAATCTTGGCTCCAGAAAAACACCTGCCACATCAACAGTGGTACCTCAGATCCTGAACGGTAATTGCAACAATCTATGAACCTCTGCTTATTTTTTTCTGCTGTAGAATTCCTTTATGTCCTAACCTCCATTCCAGGGGCATAACAAACTCTGATAAAGTCATTTTTTTTCCTACTATACATTATACATGGAGAAAAAGAAAGGCCCTCTTCAGGGTCTCAGATAAAATGCAAAAGTGGGGCACTGATGACATGTTCTTCAAAGCACTACCATGAGCCAACCCCAAGGTTAAAAAGGTGTAACCTCTCATTCTGGTGTGATGGACAATTTGGGGGTAAGTTTTAAATGTTTTAACAATCAGTATTCTCTTGTACTAAAGTAAGATTAGACAAGTCAAAAGTGAAGCCTCTTAACACCTGTTCCTTGGCTCCTATAAGTTAGTGAAAAAATTATTATTGCAGGGGCTAGAGGTGTAGCTCAGCAATAGAGTGTTTTTCTAATATGCCTACTGCCCTGGGTTCGATCCCCAGCACTTCAACAACAACAAAGTACTATTTTAGCACTTGATGGAGGAAAAATATTCTTTTAAAGCAATGGACTGTCATCCCAGCGGCTCTGTTCTTAACTGAATCATCTGTGGTCCTTCCTCTCTCTGCTTTGTCTGCACTTCCAACCTTTCTCTTTTCTCCAAGGCCTCATTAGGAGTAGAGCCTGCTTTCTGTGGCATCTTGTAGCTGTGTTCCCTCACCACTCATCTGGCACACAGCAATTTCCACTCTGATGTGACCTGGACACTTCCAGCTCAGGTATGTGAGATCATACCCTGTACCTTCTTGGTTAGAGCCCAAAACTGGTCAAGGAAGGGCAAGGGCTCCTGATATTCTGAGTCCATGGGTGATACTATAAAGAGATACAGCTGCTATTACAAAATAAAGAGGAGGAAAACAGCAACCTAGCCCACAGTGGCAGCTTCCTAAACCCTGGGACTTGATCCTAGTTACAGAAGGCATTCGCTCAGGCATTTTATAAGGTATGAAACTATTAAAAACTGCCAAGAACACACACACCACCCTTCAACATTCAAGGTAACATCTTTCTGATGCAAAGATAGAGATATTTTTCTAGTCTTAAGGCCATACATAAATATATCTGATCTAAGAAACTCTGAAAACTTTTTCAACAATGGTAAAAGGATACAAATATGCTAACTTTATCCTAGGGGAACTGTTATTCACAGCTAAAAAACAGAATGTACCTTTAAATTCAAAGTTCTCCTAGTTCTTAACAGGATTTGGCCTTTAAGACACGGACCCCACAAACCAATCTACTCAACTAACAAATAATTGTGGGGGTGGGGCAGAAATTACTAAACTTAAAGGTACTAACAATTTTCACTTGAAACTAAATAATAAAACTGGTGATAATTTTTGCTTAGAAAAAGCACATTCTGTCATATTTGGAAAAAGACAACGATAACTGGTTCACAGAATGCTCCCTTCTGGTGAGTGAGAGTGGACTTAGAACTTGGCTCTTACATAACTGCACTGGTATTAACTAATTAATGGCTACAAGGTTGCAGTGAATAAGGTAAAAAATCCTTCCAGAGTGGGGACCTAGTTATTCCTGTGATTGGTTTTTCTTCTGTGCTCTCAATGACTTCTAGAATGACTGCTCTTCATGGTACTTTTCAAGGGCAACTGCCTCAGTGAGTTAACAAATACTTAATGAGTGGCTGCCATGTGCCAGCAAGGACTCTGCTTATTAGGAAAAGGACAGAGACAGACATGACCTCTGCCCTCTTAAAACACAGTAGTAAGCAATGTGCAAAGATCCTTGTGAGTCAATCGTGTTTGAAGAGTAGTGGTCAGGAGCATACAATCTGGAGTTAGCCTGCCTGGGTTCAGATCCCTACCCCACCACTTACAGCTGTGTGACCTTCAGCAAGTTACTTAATCTTTTTTTGTGCCCTAGTTTTCTAGTTTGTAAAACAAAGATATTATAGTACCGTTTTCACGTTGACTACAGGAGTTACAATTTGTAAAATACAATATCAAATAGCACTCCATACTGCAAAAAATATATTATTATTATTATAATTATTACAAACACCTTTGGCATTGATCAATTTTACACTTAATTTTTATGAAAGATTATTTCTAGGCCAAAAATTAGAGTTCTGTACAAGGTCAAGGGCAAGTGAAGCTTGCCTATACCCATACTTCACAGTTCTGTTCTTTTCTATTTTAGATGGAATCTCATGCTATAATGATATTTATAAATCATAGAATCTGAAACTCTAGAAAAATTCTTCTGGAATGTTAAGGAGATGCTGGTCATTAACTTCTCTGTGAGTGGAAGTGCAGATCAGTGTCTACCCACCCAAAATATGAACCACAGTCTCTGGCTCTATAGTTTAATGCTCTTAAAATAGCCCCTGAAGTTTCTCAAGAGCACATCTTCAGGTATATATTGTTAAGAAGATGGTGGCAGGGCTGGAGTGGTGGCTTAGTGATTCCAATGTTTGCCTGGCACTCGAGAGGATGCAGGCTCAAACCCCAGCACCATGTACACAATTAAGCATTGGAGCAACAAAGGCCACGATAAAAAATTGATTCTCTCTTCACTGTCCCTCTCTCATTAACAAAAAAAAAGATGATGATGATGGTGGTAGTATGTATTAGTATTATTTGAATACATATAGCTTTGTCTTTGAGAATAAGAGAGTTAACGTAATTTTTAAATAACATTGTCAAGTTTCTTAAAACATATTTTATTTCTTAAAAATACCATACAAAACAAAAACCAGTCATGTTCACCTAAAACAGTAACAGAGGAATTAGAACTCTCTGAGATTAGACCTAGATGGGAGAAAAAGGCCTCATTCTTATACTCCTATCATCACTTCTACTATATCTTAACCTAAAATTACAGGCTTTTTTAAAGTGTTGTGGTCTTCAGTTATATTGTAATTATTTGTCCTTTATCTGCAACCCCCATTAGGCTCCAAGCTCTTCATGAGGACACTTCTGGTGCTCCCACTTGCATCTCTAGAGAATGTGCTGTGCATAGCAGACTTCATTCTGGTTGAAACCATAAATGAGTGAGTGAATGAATGAATGCCTTCATGGTTTTCTAGAGTTTCATACCAATGGTTCTCAAACCTGGCTGCAGCTCAGAATCACCTAGGAGCTTTCAAAAACACAGATGTCTAGGTCCCACCCCTAGAAATCTTGATTCAATACCTAGAGGCTGTTTTGTCTTTTTTTTTTTTTAATGTTCCTCAGGTAATTATGAGTAACTGCCTGCTTTGGGAACCACTGAGATATATGTCAATTAAAAAGGCGGGGTAGGAGGGGCTTTTGCACTCAAACAAAATCCCCTGCAGCTCTTGAAGTTTTGTCATCCAGACAATGTCCATATTATACAGACACAGTCTAGACCAGGAACATGGTCTCAAGGACAAGCCATTTTTTATTTCAACAAATTTGGTTACAGTTCCTTGTGTACTTTAACTTCACTAGCTAAGGGTAAAGGGGAATCATTTCTTTTCAAACCATCCCTCAAGATAAAATAAAATACTGTCAAGGTAAGAACCAATTTCTCCTATTTCTTTCTTTAGTTTTTTTCTCTTTTCGGGGGCGGGCAGTGGCTGGGGATTGAAGTACTTAACCACAGAGGCATCTTTTATTTTTTATTTTGAAACAAGGTCTCAACCTAAATTGCTGAGGCTGCTCTTGAACTTGTGATCCTCCTGCCTCAGCCTCCCAAGTCGCTGGGTTACACAGTGAGTGCCACCAAGTCCAGCCAAATTTCACATTTTAAAACACTGTCACAAGGTACATATCACATATAGCCAACAGGCACTGAATTGAGAGCATGTCTTCCTCCATTCTGGAATGTTGTAAAACTGCCACTGTGGGGAGGAAGGACTTCTAACACCTGTCACCACCTCCTGAGCCAGGTGTCAGTGGTGGTCATGTCTGTAAAGCTTGGTGAGGGCAGGGAACACTTATCTTGCTCTCTGTAATTCCTAGCAGCTGTTCCTGGTATGCAGAAGGAATTTAGTGTGACTATTTGTTTATTCATACTGAACAGGGGCAGTATGGGATGCTGGTGGGCTGCCACCACCAAGGGCAGATGGTTGGCCATGGTTAATTGTGGTCACTGTACAGGAGGAGGCAGGGTGGACAATGGGAAGAATCTGGACACTGGCTGACTGATGTGGATTCTGGTTGTGCCATCCAAAGCTGAGCTACCCCCTATTATACAATTTCATTACCTGGACTAGATGATCTCAACCTCTCTTCAAGTGAATCTGGTACCTATGAAAGCCCACCTCTATGATCCCCAGTAACCCCCTCCTCTTGACCCAGGGTTGTGTCTGTGACCAGCAGAACTCAGCAAAGGGATATATTGGATGCTGTCATTTCAGCATCTGGTCAGCTGCTGTGTTTCTGTTTTTCCATCAGTGGCTCTGAGGGACACCAGCCATCATGTTGTGGACAGTTTTGCAGAGGAGTCAATGTGGCAAGAAACTGTGGCTTTCTGCCAATGGCCACTGAGTCATCTTGAAGCAGATCCTGTGGCTTCAGCCAGTTTAAGATGACTGCAACCAGGGCTGCACCTCCAAGAAAGACCCTGAGCTAGTACCACTCAGTTCAGCGCTCCAGGATTCCTAGCCCTCAGAAACAGAACAATAAATGTTTGTGGTTTAAACTAATGTGGGGGCAATATTTACTTAGTAATAGATAAAAGGATTAGAACTCATATTGTCAGGGACTAGAGGAGACATTTTTGTGAGTCAACCTTCCTTTCCCTTGCTGGCCTTCCTCCTTCTACACCCAACCAAGCGCAAGCATGGTGGTCTAATGAAATATAAATGCCAGCCCCCAAAACTAGAAGTGGGAAGAGAAATGAAAAAGCTTGACTGAAATATAGAATTTGGTTGTGAAAATGATACTTTTATTACTAGGCTGAGACAAGGGACCTAACAATTACTGACTTATGTACTATGAACCCAGTTTTTCAAAGGCTCAAGAAGGAATTATCCTCATTTTCTAGACAAGGAAAACTGAAGTTCAGGGATTTTAAGTAACTCAGCCAAACAATAAACAGAGCCATTTATTAACTCCAGGTTTTTCAGACAGGGTGAACAAGTGTCTTGATTTTGGAGGTTTTCCTGGAAATAAGACTTGCAGTGCTAAAACCAGGAAACTTCCAGGTACCACAGGAAGTGTTGGGTCACCTTACTGCTCAGTAGACCACAAGGTTGTTACTTAACGTTTGGGGTTGGTCCAAAACTTGTGCTCTCTGCAAATCACCACAGAGAGACCTTTTTTTAAAGTCCATCTTAAAGCTAGCATTTGGCAGCTTATGATATGCAATGAATTTTGAAACGTCACTTATTATTAAAATGAAAATGATAAACCACTCTAGTATTTAATCACACTGTACCCAAGACACTATTGGATATTTTTTCCTGTTACAGCAATTGCTATTCTTATGATACATGCTAGTGTGGAAATTTTTCATCCTAAGATTTACAAATTTCTGTTTCAAAAATAGCAAGAAAGCTAGGCTCTGTGGCACATACCTATAATCCCAGCAACTCAGGAGGTTGAAGCAGGAGGACTGCAAATTCAAAGACAGCCTCAGCAACTCTGTGAGGCTCTAAGCAACTTAGTGAGACACTATCTTAAAAATAAATGAAAAGGGCTGTGGATGCAGCTCAGTGGTTAAGTGCCCCTGGTTCAAAAAAAAAAAAAGCAAAAGAATCCAAAAGGGACACCAATAACTCTTCTTGAGTCTTATCAGACCCTCCAGTATGGCTTGAAGAGATGAGAGGTGACAGGGTGGGCAATTTCCAGATCACATTGGGTGCTGTGGAGGGGCAGCTGTTAGAAGTTTCTTTTTCAGAAGCCCAGAGATATCCAACTGACACCACAGGTAACTTTGACATACGCAATGCTCCTGTTATCATACCTAGGGGGCCAGCAAGGCAGGGGGCCAGCAAGGCAGTGGCCCTCTCTTTTAAAAAGACCTGACCTGGGGCTGGAGTGGTGGTTCAGAGGTTACGGCGCTTGCCCAGCACCACATACACAACAAAGTGTTCGAGGAGTGAAAGTCACATAAAAAACTAAACAATATTGCTTATCTCTTTCTCTCTGTCTCTCTCACTGTCCCCTCTTTCTTAAAAAAAAAAAAAAACAGCCCTGACCTGTATAACATGCACTACCATGGGGATACTCATAAAAACAGACAATAAGAAATATCGGCAGTGATATGGAAAAATTTACTTTTTTTTTTTTAAAGAACGGAGGGATAGTGTGGGAGACAGAGATATAGAGAATCAATTTTAGTTGTTTTTTTCATGTGGCTTTCATTGTTGTGATATTTGGTTGAATATGTGTTGCTGGGGTTCAAACCCTCGTCCTTGCGCGTGCCAGGCAAGCTATGATATCACTGATTAATCGCTGATAGGATTATCGAATAGTATATCTGCTATGGCAAATCATTTGGCAGGTCTCGAAAATTGAATCAGAGCTTCCATATGAGCCAGCACTTTTACTCCTTGGTATATATCTAAGAGAAATGAAAATATATGTTCATACAAAAAACATAAATACACATACCAGCTTTATTTTTAACAGCCCCAAAGTGCAAATAACCCACAAGTCCATCAGCTAACCACTGAATAAACAAAATGTGGTATAACCATACGTGAAATGTGATTCACCTTTAAGAAAAGAACGAAACACTGATATTTAAAATATGGATGAGCCTCAGAAACACTGTGAGATAAGTGAAAGATTACAGACACAAAAGGCCACATACTGCATAATTTCATTTACATGAAATGTCTTGAATTGGCAAATCATCACAGAGGAAAAAAGTATAGTCTCTAGCCATACTGCCCTGGACCAACCTTGTCTGATCTTGGAAGCTAAGCAGAGTGGGGCCTGGTTAATATTTGAATGGGATAGAGTACAGTAGTAGATGCCAGGGGCTGGTCGAAGGGAAAGGGAGAAGGGAAAGTGGATTGTGTATGTATGGAGTTTCCTTTTCAGGTGATTAAAAATGCTTTGGAATTACATACATTTAAAAGTTAAGAATAAATTCTAAAAAAAAAAAAGAGGTACTAGAAAAAGGAGCTAAAATTTTTTGATACTCAAGCCCATTTTTAGAAATATATACCAAAGAAATAAAAGCAGGTGGTTAACATTTACCTAAAGACTGTTGTCAATGATATTTATATCTGCAGAAAAACTGTGGGAGAGAGAATAATCATTAAATATCCATCTGCAAATCAACTTGCTACAGAAATTATGGCACAGGCAGACAAATATTATGCTATCATTAAAATGAAGTCATTGAACATTTATTCTGGAGAAATGAAAACATATGTTCACCCAAAAAACATTCACAGCAGTTTTACTTATAGTAGTCCAAAACTGGAACAACCAAGATGTTCTTCAACAGGTGGGTAGTTAAACAGACTGGTACATCTAACATCACGGAACAGTACTCAACAGTAAAAAAGAACAAACTATTGATATACACAACCACCTGGGGAGACAAACTCAGTGAAAAAAGCCAATCAACTTACATGACATTGTTGAAATGACAAAATCACAGAGATGGGGAAGAGAAAGGCAGATACCAGGGTTAGAGATGGTATGAGGCAGGAGAGAAGAGGACGTGGCAATAAGTGAACATGTGCTGGGACCACTCTGCATTATCTAGTATCCTGGTTGTGATGCTGTGCTACAGTTCTGCAGGATGTTCCCAGCTGGGGAAACTGGGTGAAGAGACTCGGGATCTCTGCATTATTTCTTAAAACTGGGTATAAATATCTGCAATTGTCTCAAAAAGTTTAACTAAAAACATCCACAACAGTGAGGAAAACGGACCAACAAACATGACTGAGCATTTGCAATCTTCTCATTGGCAACTTTTGAGGCATCACAACTGTACAGAAAGGTGTACATTGGAAAGAGAGACCCTCTGAACTGTGAGTCAACTACCCAGAGGTTGAGTCTTTTTTTTCTTTTTTTTAAGAGAGTGACAGTGAGGCGGGGGGTGAGGAATGAGAATCAATTTTATTTAGTTCTTCATCTGGTTTTCATTGCTCCAACACTTCGTTGCGTACATGCTGCTGGGGTTCAAACCGCGCCTTCACGCATGCCAGGCAAATGCCATAACCATTGACCCACTGCTCCAATCACCAGAGGTTAAGTCTTTATCAAGTGCAGGTGCTCAAACTGCCCTCATCTTCACAGCAGTCTGACGTGCTTCCCAGCCAAGACTGATCTAACCAGACCACTCAGGTGACAGGGAGACTGCTGTGAGAAGCCTAATGTGCTGAGATTCACTTCAAGGGATTGTACATCTCAGTTTTTCCAAAGCAAAAGAAAATGATGAAATATGCCAAATAAAACCTTCTCGAACAAAACATTATCTTTAATGATTCAGAGACATTTTGTAATCTTGAAATGTTTGAGTCAGAAATATAAATGCAAATCTCCTTTTGCAGGATAGCAGATGAGCAGACAACTGCGATAAATCTATGACTATTATGACTATGATTTTATACAAGAAGTTCCTGCTATCAGTTTTCTTGCTACTGTCCTTTCTTGTAAATGAAACAGAAAACTTCAACAGTTTTAGCTAATCAAATTATAGGTTGTTTCTGGTAATGAAAAAATAAGAGTTTACTGCATTATAAAAAATAAAAGCTGTGCTTTCTTTTATCTTCTGGATCTTTTTTCCTATCAATCCACTGAAAAACAAGAAGGGGGCTAAGAAGCACTTTCACAAGGTGGAGAAGTCCTGTCACTATGTGACTGCAGTTTACTGGGGTAAGCCATATGTACAGGGGTCACAGCTTGCACAGACCTTTTGCTGCCTGTCCACAGGAAAGGGCCACTCAACTCCCACAGCTCTCCAGAGCTCTATAGACACTCTCCAGAAAAGGATGAGATGACTCCTTCTGTAACCATTACTGGAAAATCTCCAGCAAGATCAGTGTCTTCCTGGCAATGCTTTTCTTCTTTTTACCAAGTACTACTTTTAATAAATGTGCCACTGTGTTTAAAACCCCCCTGACAACCATTAAAGGTGAAATACTGAGTATTAGGTCCAAAGGTGATTACTATTTAGTGGAACTGCAAGGATTTTAGCAAGTCATATTAATGTAACTGAATATTCTGACTAATAAGATTTTTCCTTCATTTCAGTTCTCCCCAAACACCAATATTCAACACTAAGCTGTCATAAAAGCCATGGTGCTGTACTGAGATGAAGAAAAGAAAGCTAGTGATCAAATTAACTTGAGTTCAATTAGATGCCCAACTACAGCCAGAACACCAAGGGAGAAACACCAACAGGTCCCAGAGCGAAAATTAAGAATATAGTTAAAAAGGAAAAACGAAAAACAAAAAAACCTTTATGTGTATAGAAGTTATAAAAATTCTTTCCTGGAGATGTCAATCAGGTGAAAATTTTAGGAAAACAATTTAGATTATAAAATGGTTTAACAACAAGCCTTTTTAACTGAGCACCAAACATATTCAAGGCAGTGTGGGAGGTGGTGGGATTGACAAAGTGGTCTTTTCTCTGAAGCTCAGAAACCTAGCTGTCATCTACTTGGAACCCATTTTCACCTCATTTCAAACCACAGAAATTCATCACAAATTAACAACAGCCCAGCACACATGCACTCCTCTGAAAGGCAAGGTGATTTAATTGATGAGGAGAGGGTAACAGATATAAAATGAGACATGATATCTACTGTGATCTGGAAAACCTTTCACATATTTTCATGAGCAGAAATTAAATGAAAACAATTATTATTTAAAGAAAATGAATAGGACAATATCTAAAATGTACAGTGTTTTTCTCCCATAGTTTTTTTTGTATATACATGAACAATTTAACATATGCCACCTGACTAGAAAAAAAAGGGAAGGGAAAGTATCTTGGCCAGCTTGGGCTGCTATAGCAAACTATCACAGACTGGGTAGCTGAAACAACAGATGTTTATTTCTGCAGGCTGGGAAGTCCAAGACTACAGTGCCAGCAAATTTGGTTCCTGATAAGGGTCCTGTGGCAGGTTTGCACATAACATTATCCTAACATAGGGTTGTGGAGAGGGTCTCTAATTGTACAGATACTGATCCCATCATAGGGAGTCCAGCCTCATGATTTCATCTAAACATAATTACTTCCCAAAGGCCCCACCCTCAATGCAACTCAGTTGAAGGTTAAGGGATCAAGTTATGAATGGGAGTGGGGGTACCAAAGGCCTAGTCCATTACACAGAGGTAGTTTTCCATTTAAGAATTAAAAGGAGTGACTGTCTACAGTGCCTAAAGAAAATTACCATTTAAAACAAAAATCTGAGGTGAATGATTTTCCTTTATTTCATTCATCAGTCAAGTTTTCAAAAAACACATAATCTCCTCTTTATATACATTCTAGATGTTCATTTGTAAACTCATCATTTAGCCTTTGGAAAATTATTTTTTCCAAAGAAATAATGTTAAATAATAGTTCTTAAACTTTTGTGAGTCCCACACCCATTATGAAAATCTAATTAAAGCAAAGGAGACCTGTTCCCGAACAACAAATAACAGAATTTGAATAAAATTGAGATTTAGAGAGTCCTCAAGATCCTAGGAGCCCCTCAATGCCCATCTAGCTGTCAATGTTTGACAGGTCCTAAACTACTTAGCTCATAATCAAGTGATAATGACAGAACTATAGATTCTCACTATTTCTTTTTTTTTTTTTTAAAGAGAGAGGGACAGAGAGAGACAGAGAAAGAGAGAAACAACTTTATTGAGTTTTTCACATGGCCTTAGTTGCTCCAACACTCAGTTGTGTACGTGGTGCTGGGGTTTGAACCCGGGTTCTCGTGCTTGCCAGGCAAGCGCCGAAACCACTGAGCCACCGCTCCAGCCCCGATTCTCACTATTTCTAAGAGAAAATGTAATCTGCAATATGAATAATTTGAGTTGCATCCTCTGGGTTTTGACAGTATAATGTAATAGCACATACTGAAATAAGACCTTCAATAAGCTGCTAAACCACATGGAGCTCCACTTTCTATCTATAAACATGAGGAGGATAACAGTTGAATCTCACAGATTTGCTATGAGGATTAAATGAGATTATAGGACACACTCAGCTAAATGCATAAGCACCTAATCTCAAGGTGGCTATCTTTATTATTTTCAGTAAATATTTATCAAACATACATTCAAGGCACTGTCATAAGCATGGGGAAAAATAAATCCTTAAGAAAATAAGCCTGCATTCAAAGAGGTCACAGTCTAGCAAGGAAATGTGGTCTTATGAGAGAGAGAGAGAGAGTGTGTGTGTGTTTATTTGTGGTCCTAGCTCATAACACCATAACTCTAGATACTGCCTAAATAACAGTAAGTATATCTTTTAAGCACATTCTGTCCTTTTCATCTTCAATTATGAAGCAGCTTTGAACAGCTGCAGAGCAATAAAAGACAGAGTCAGTCTTCTGCTGTAGTGTTTGGGCACTTCAGGCCTCAGACAGCAAAGTCTCTCCCTCTGACACACTCCTGGCCCCTCTTTCATCTGCTGCTTTTCCTGCCCAAGGACACCACAGAAAATGCAGTTTCTCTTCCCCAAGGCAGGTCACAGAAACACACTCATCTTCCCTAGCTTTTCTGTCTTGGAGCTAACCACAAAGAAATTCTCAGACCTGCTTCGTCTGACAGCACAGCCGAAGGTCCTCATTCCAGAAGGGGTCCTGCCCCTTACCCAGAAGGGAGGAATGCTGCACAGAGAGGCCAAGAAGAATCTAGACAGACCTCAATGGGTGTCCCCACTCAGCCTGTTAGCACGGACCATGCCCTTCTGTCCAATCCCACTGACCACACGCTTCAACCATGCCTATGCAACAAAGCCTACAGAAAACCCAAGCACAGGGTTCCCAGGGCTTCTGGACAGCTGGACATGAGGAGTCTCACCAGAAGGTGAAAAAGAACTCATCCACATGTGGGAAGGGTGGCTTGCTCCAACTCCACAGGTCAGAAGCTCCTGTGCTTGGGACCCTTCCAGACCTTCCCCTGTGTATCTCCTCATCCGACTACTTATTTGTGTCTTTTAAAATAAACGTATGAATGTAAGAATATCACTTCAGAGTTCTGCAAGCAGCTCTAGGAAATTAATGGAACCCAAGTGGGGGAGGTCTTAGTAACTCCACTTTGTAGCTGGTTGGTCAGAAGTTACAGAGGACTTGTGATTGGTAAGTGAAGTGAGGAGCATGGGGGAGAGGAGTAGAGAGGTGTGGGACTGAGCCCTCAAGCTATGGGAACTAAACCTACCTCCAGGTAGATAGTATCAGAACTGAACTGAAGGTCACTCAGCTGTGTCTACTGTGTAAGTGACTGCTTGTTTGCTGATAGGGAATAATCCCCATGCATTTTGGGATCACAGAAGTGATCTGTATTGTGAGTACACAGTAGGGCAAATTATGTTTGATAACCCTAAGATCCTCAGAGGGGGAGAGAAATGATAAATAATTGTAATAAAGTGGCAAACGTTCTATCACTGTTTTGTCTAGGGGAAATGAGGGATGGGGGACAGGGAGCAGGTGGTAATAAGAGCAGTCCATTCTACTTGGGGACCACTGAATGGGGTTTAAGATTTGCCATTCAAAAAAAAAAAAAAAAAAAAAAAACCAAAAACTTGCCATTCCAGGATGGGACAGGAAGAACAATGCAGGAGGAAATGGATAGGACTCCAGTGATTTCAGTGTGGGGTCTAGGGGGCTGAGAGATGGGCAAGAAGCTGAAAACAAGGTGAGATCAGTGTCAACAGTTAGAAAATCTTGGCCTTAGTTCTCCAAGAGATGAAGGCATTCTAAGATAAGGTGGGGAGGTGCTGTAGAGACCACACAGAAGAGATGTCTAATGGAGACAGGCTCAGGAGAGCGGAAATGCAAGCCTTTGCCTTCTGGTTTAAAGCATATGGAAACCATGGGTGAAGGTTATTTGCAAAACCATGCTACTTTATGTCAGGAACTTGAGCGTCTGCAGATTTCTCTTTTTTAACCTGTAGCAGTCCTAAAAACAATTTCACTCTGCACCCTGAATGGGAGTATCATCCAATGGGACAGGGAGCACAGGGACAAGCAGGATGAAAGAAGAGAATATAGAAAGTTGTGCCCACCTTAAAAGTTAATGCTTTATTAATTTTATTAATCATAAGTCAATTATACAATATCATATGTGTACATTTCATAGCCTATTGAGTTAGGAGGCATGCTACATAATTTGAATTAGTGACAATTAGTGAAAACTCACTGTACTGACATGTTCTCGTATGAGGGAAAATATGGAAGATGAACTGTGCATTGAATTAATAATAAGTGTAAGAAGTCCAAGGGTGTTAAGAACTTAGGTATAGTCATCCTTCAGCATCCATGGGTTACTGGATCCAGGACCCATAGAGATTACCAAAATCTGCAGATGCTCAAGTTCCTTATAAAATAAATAAATAATAGCAAAGAATTTGCAAATAACCTATCCACTCCTCCTATATACTTTAAATCATCTCTATATCATTTACAACACCTAATACAACATGTCTGTTTAATACAGATAGAATTTTCTTTTCTGAATATGTTCAACCTACCACTGGTTGAATCCAAGGATGGATGGGCAGACTCTGTGGTCCTAAGGAAACACTAAGCCAGCTATGCTCCAACATGAATTGTACACTTCAGGAGATTGAATTATTTAGCAAATTGCTATTTCCTTCACTAAATGATCTGGCTTATGACTAACTGCTTGAAAAAAGCTTTCCAAAGTACCTTCTCCTTTTCCATTAATATCTCTCCTCCAGGAGAACTGTAACTGTTTAGAACCTAACATCACCATTTCAAATGATATTCAAAAATTTTTTTCCAAGTCCTCTTCTTTGAAGACCACAATGATTATAATAATAGCAACTAACACTAACTTGGCCTATATTATGTGCCAGTCTTTCCACTATAAATTTACAAGAATATTCTAACTTAATCTTCATACCAGCATTCTTAAGATATCCCTCCCCTTTCATAGATGAATACACTGAGGCTAAAAGCAATTATGTCATTTTCCCAAGGTCACAATGATAGCAGAATGACTGACTCCAAAGCCTGATTCTCCAAACCACTGTACCTACTGCCTCACTGTGTTAGTCAGCTTTCTGTCACTGTGATAATCAGCTCATGGTTGGCTGACCCAATGCTTTAGGGCCTACCATGAGGCAGGGCATCAATGGTGGGTGGGTACGGAAGAACTGTCAGCTTATGGCAGCTGGGAAAAGGCAAGTAAAGAGGAGCCAGGGTCCCAATATCCCCTCAAGGGAATGCCCCCTAAGATTTAAGTGCCTCCCAACAGTGCAGGGACTGACATCCAAACCTTTAAACATGGGTCCTTGGGAAATATTTATCCAACATAGCACTCCTGAATTTACAATAAATATAAAAAAAGATATGCTTATTTGTGAAAATTTAGAAACTACAGAAAAAAATCTGTCTCATTTTGAAGGAAAAAACAAAAAGCCACTAGAGTATAGCAGAATCCACTTTATCCCTTCTACCATTCACAAATGGAATCCTGGGCCAGTTAACTTCCGAAAAATGTGGCTGCCTCACCTGCAATATTCCTTTCAAATGGGAATAATAATAATACTGACCTAATCGGATGAGATGGTTTGTGTGGAGCATTTAGCTATGCTATTATTGTAAAAGAAATAAATAATTTAATTTCTTCTACCTTTTCTATGCTTTAATAAAAACACATACTTATAATTTTAAATTTTAACACTATAGCAATCATATTCTTCATGAACCTAACTGGAGTTCTGGAGCAATAGTTTTATAAATGCTGTTAGTTACTCCTGCATTATTGGTCCTTTAATATTTCCAAGTTTTTATTATTCTTAAATAATATTGCAATAGGAGAAGTTCCAGGGAGCAGGCGGGCGCCGTGCTTGTGGTGTCCTGAGCTTCGGGGTCCAGTTCTGCTGCTGGGCGCTGGGGTGGCCGCACAGCCGTCGGGATCATGGTGTTCTACTTCACCAGCAGCAGCAGCGTTAATTCATCTGCTTACACTATTTACATGGGAAAGGATAAATATGAAAATGAAGATCTGATAAAGTCTGGCTGTCCCAAAGATATTTGGTTTCATGTGGACAAACTCTCTTTGGCTCATGTATACCTTAGATTACATAAGGAAGAGAAGATAGAAGATATTCCAAAGGAAGTGCTGATGGACTGTGCCCACCTTGCGGAGGCCAATAGCATTCAAGGCTGCAAGATGAACAACGTTAACGTGGTATATATACTGTGGTCTAACCCGAAGAAAACAGCTGACGTGGATGTGGGGCAGGTAGGCTTTCACAGGCAGAAGGATGTAAAAATCATGACAGTGGAGAAAAAAGTGAATGAGATCCTGAACTGATTAGAAAAGACCAAGTAGGAGCGGTTCCCAGACCTAGCAGCAGAGAAGGAAGGCAGAGATCGTGGAGAGAGGAATGAGAAAAAAGCCCAAATTCAGGAAATGAAAAGAAAAGAAAAAGAAGAAATTAAAAAAAGGAGATGGATCACTAATGAAAGTTGAGAATATGTCTTCAAATCAGGATGGTGATGATTCAGATGAGTTCATGTAAAAGGAGAAAAGGACCTTCAAAAGATCTGAATGCAGAGACAGTTGCGGACCTTGTGATTTCATCTATGTTCTGAATTATAAAAAACAGACAACCAGAATTCTGCCTTCATTCTACACAGATATTATTCATTTTTGAGTTTTAAAAAAATGCCCTTTTTTTGCTGACAGAAAAGGAACAGAGATACACACACACACACACACACACACACATATATGTATAATTATTGTTGGACTTGAAGAGAGCATATAACTTTAGGAAAGCAAAAATATTTTTGCCAGAACATGTCTCAGTACCTCATGAAAACTGCCCTTGTTCCTGAGATAGACTTTAGAATGAACCAACTCTGAGAAGTATTTTTGTGCCTGTGGTCCATCCCTGAAAACAGACGTCTTGAAATGCTTTTCATATCCTAAAATGCCTTCATTTCTGTTAAGAAGAATGTGTTGATGGGCAGTTCAGGCCAAGATTTCCCCGCTCTCAATTTCCTGATTAGAAAAACAGGGATAAGGGTTTTGAAGATGATGGTGATATTTCAAAAGATTGCTGGCTTCCACATTCTCATTCCCTCATGTCATCTGAGTCTGTTAGTACAGTAATCCTTAGCTTGTCTCAACTCCCATGTCCTTACTTTCTTGGATTGAGGGTCTTCATCTTCGTAGCATCATATTTAAAGAAATAGTTGATCTTAATCAGGTTTGGACCTTGTGACAGTTGTTACCTGACCACCAAGTAACTGAAGCCACAGGTGTGGCAACTTCTAGACTTGGGAGCCATATCTCAGCACTTTTGGAGACATAGGAAGGGTGCTCTGTAATTTGAGTGGGAGATATAGGTTATCTGATTTTTGTCTTGAGATATAGCATGAAACAAAAGTCTACATTGAATGAGCAAGCATTTCCCTAGCCACCTAAATAATTTGTTTCCTTACCTTGAAATAATATTTATTTTGAGCTGTAACCCCAGAGATTGGAGCTCTCAGTTGTGGGCTCCTAAATTATGCAGCAGCACTACTAATCTGAAAGACCTGCTATCCAGTGTGATTCTGACCTAACGGAACATTGTTATTGCAGCTTGTAAGGCAACCCTGAAGGAGGGAACAAAACAAAACAGTGAAAGAGAAGCCTGCAGGTCAGCGGGTATGCTGATCCACCTTGTAACACTCCTAACTGCCGGGTGTTATTAGCCTTACCCAGCAAAATGACTTTCAGCACAACCGTAGCTGTCTAGCAGTTTGGAAATGTGGGTAAAACCAGAAGACATGTTTCCTTTTATTCCAGGTTGGTGTATGGGGTTGAGCTGGAAAATTCCTGAGGCATAACTCATTGGCCAAATTTTGAGGGGCCTGAAAGACAGCAGCAGAGACCAGTGATAGTGTGCAGCTAATGCTTTAGACTAGAGTTCTGCGATTAAAAAATTATAATAAAGCATCATTTTTTAAAATCTGAAAATGATAATAATAATAATAATAATATTGCGATAAACATCTTTTTGTACACAAAATCTTAGCTCTTTACTAAGTAATTATTTCCATGGGTTAAATCCTCAGAAATTGTCTAAATTAGGTCAAACTTACACTGCAAAATCCCTTTCCAAAACAATTTACCTATTAACATTCCCACCAGCAGGGCTTATGTGAATAACCCATATAACTGTACCCTTGTCACAATGGGGTAATCCACATGAAGGAAACATTTTTTTCACCAAGTTAGTCTAGTATAAAATGTTTTGTGGGCATTTAAAAATAGAAAACACATAGAAATTCCAATATCTGAATAAGTAAACACTGAAAATTTGTATAAATAATCATTTCTAGCTAACACTCACATCATAAAAATAGCAATTCTGTGTCCTTGGCTTTCTAAAAGACTAATCTGCAGGGCTGGAGTGGTGGCTTGGCAGTTACAGCACTTGCCTGGCATGTGCAAGGACACAGATTTGCACTCCAGCACCACATACACAAGGAAATGTAGGAGAAACGAAAGCCACATGAAGAACTAAATAAAATTGATTCTTTTTCTCTCTCACTGTCCCTCTCTCTCTTTAAAAAAAAAAAAAGATTAATCTATGACTCAAAGCTGGTAATTGCTAATTGGACGTTTCCATTAAGAGATTTCTTTTTCTCAGGTTGTTAGGAAATAGTATATGCAATGGTCTGCACTCCACAAAAATTTCCCCTCAAGCCAAGGAGCGAAGTCTATTTTCAAAGCCTTTGGAAGTACCATGCCTTACATAAACAACAGTAATACTTTGAGAACAAGGACGGTTTTTAGAAAGCAGAGTTCAAGCATTTATTATCTATTTGGGTCTAGTGATGAGGACTATTGTTTTTAAAAAACGGAATCTTCAAACACAACCAGAAAGCATCGCTATAAAATGACAGTAAATTCAGTTCTGATGAAAGAGGATCATAAAACTATCTTAAAAAAGCGAAATGTTTTGTGTATTTAAGAACTTGAAGAAGACTTGCAGTTGATTTTTAAACTATGTACATAGAAACAGAAGATAAGCAATTTTTGCTACTCTGTAGCTGAGTCAGCCAAATTCAGTTTATGTCATTAGTATTATTATAAAGAAAGCGGCATAAAGCAACTTGATTTTTCCAATCCCGTGTGGAGGCACTAAATGAACAGTTAGGTAAATATTTTGACTTGCTCGGAGAAATTTCATCTGCAGGCCATGAGACACAAACCAAGGACCCTGAAGAGTCCTCTGCTGCACTTTTCTTCCCAATCACTACAACAAAAAGTAGATGGCAGGACACAACAGGTTCTATTTAGAATCAGTCACTTCAACCTGGGTCATAAAATCCTCAGTGATAAGTGGCCCACCATTCAGAATTAAGTCACACTAAAAGGAAACCTTCATCAGCAAAACGTCTGGCAAGAATGGAGATAAAGCCATCCAAGGTTTAATAGGATGAGATGGCATTAACCCTGGCCTAATTTGTCCCAGCATTAAACAAATCTTCCATCATTATAGATTGTGATGCCTGGCTAATGAATAAAGAGGATTTCATTATGAAACCATGATATTCTTCCTTTGGTGATTCCTTAGCTTCAGGGTTGGTAACATCAGCAACAAAAACACACCAGTGATAATAATCATAATAGCAGATAATACTGAGCACTTAACAGGTGCTAAACATCACAGCATAAACTTCACATGTACAATTTAATCTTCTGAATAACCCTGGAAAGGGTTATTTTTCCCACTTATAGGAGAAATAGAGACTCACACAGTGGAAATTAGTCTGTACCTGGTAGCAAATGGGATTCAATCCCTGGCTGTTAGCTCCACAACCTGAACTCTAAACTTCCACTCAAATAAGAATAAATTTAATCTTATCTGCTATGAAAATAGGAAAGTGCATCAAACAAGCAACCTGCAGATCCCTAGGACACACCACGGCTCTCAAGTACTGACCTAAAGTTTTGTGAGACAATTCATGTTCAGGGCAATTTAACACCAAGACAGTGATGTACACAACAGAATGCCAGTGCACCAGCTGATGGCCACAATACTTATGTGACACACTTGATTTAGTTTTTCTTCCCCATTCAAGTGAATCACCAGACAGACTTTGATGTCCAGGAGACAGCATAAGGGAGGTCATATCAATTCTTGGGCAGCAGGTCTGCTTAGAAACGACAAAAAAGCAACCACAGCGATAACATGGTTTCAGTAAGGCTATAACTGAAAAAGTCTCAAGTAGAAAGTTCTGGTGTGCATGTTTTGGAGGATAGTGTGACATGGGAATGACCAGTGTCTGTGTTCAGCACTGGCTGATTTCTAGAGCCAGAATGAGTATGAGTTTCTCCCATATCCTTCTAAAATGCATCATGTAAAAAAATAATTTATAGAACTATATCTGAAGATATTAATTGTGTAAGTTACATAATTAAAATGCACATTTAAAAACATGGGCTAAATACAGTCATAGGAAAAAAATGAGCCAATGGCAGCAAGTTAGGGATAACCCCTAGTCTTAAAGCAGAAAGCAGTGGAATCATTTATAATGAAAAAAATTGGGAAGGATTAGCTTGAGGTCTGATGAAAGGAAGTATTTTCAGGGAAATGTGCAAACAGTAGAAAAGGCTGGTGGAAATACTACACACGGGAACCCCCACACCTCTCATCAGCAGCTGGGAGTACAGATTAACTTGAGGTCAAGGACCTTTTTGGGACACTGATAACCCTGTTCCACGCAGACTGAAACAAGGTAGAGAAGCACTGTGTTAAAGGTTACCTGGTCTCCATGGCGTGGCGGCACACTTTAGGCCTACTCTCTTAGGGGAATACCTGACTGCTAAGTTCTTCTAGGAAGGCCGGTTCCTAGCTTATCCTCCAAAGTGCCATGTTTCACACTGCGTTCACCACTTCTCCAGGCATTATTCTTCAGTTTAAAACACAATGTATTAGTTACAAAACCCATTACAGTGTCTGAGGCCAAATGAATTTTACTTATGTCCAAATGTCATTTAAAAAGTGCCTGTATTTACCTGTCACTCATGGGAAGTCATGAAGCTTATGTGCCATCTGTAGATGCTCTGCATGTCGACTGTTCATAAGCACTCTTCTGGATGGATGGACTGGGTCTGAAAGCGTTTATGACTGTCCAGTACAGCTGCAATCACACGTACACGTAAAGCTAACAACAGCACACTAGCACCCAGCAACGGAAAGGGAGCGCCAAAGGCTCTTGCGAGGTCTGCAGTGAGGACAGAGGGCCAGGGCTGGGACACTGGAGGGGCTTTGCCAGGTACAGGGCTTCCCCTGCCTCTCAGGATAATGGTGAGGTGCACAGAGAAGCAGGCTGCCACTCTGGGAAGAACTACACACTTAGGGTCTGAAGAATGCTTCAAATTCCACCTAAACCTCATTAAGCAGCCATGTAATTGAGTGGCATGTGTTAACACCTCGCTTCACAGAAAACCAACTAGGCAACAACTGAAAGCACATTAAAACATGTGGATGCTCCATAAATATTTGTTCAATGAATTAATTCCAGGAAGATCATCAGAGACTTCAAATAAGTGGCATGAAATAAGTGACCAGGTTATTAAGGATTTTACAAGACAGAAAGCCATTCTTGCTGGTGGGTATTTAAAACTGAAGGCACAGCACGAGAAGAAACACAGAATAGATGGAAGGGGCAGAGCATCCGAACAGCTCATCCATTTCTTTTACACTGTTGTGATTACCACCTGTGCCACCACCTCAGTCCAAGGCCATTTTCTTTCACACGGATTCCAGCTAGCTTTCGGGTATCTACTCTTATCCCCTCCGTATCCACATGCTGCACAGAGTGCTCTTCATAAGCCACCTAACCTGACAGGGCTGCCTCTGCCCAAAGCCTTTCAATCCCTGCTTTTTGGACACAGGCTACAAGCCCTCACTTGGCTTAGGGGCCCCTTCATGCCCAGGCCCACACCCACTTCCCCAGCAACTTCTTTCCTCCCCTCCCCTGATCATTACCCTCTACCTGCACCCCTGCTTCTCTTCACCTTCCCCAGTGTACCCTTTACCCAGGTAGATCCTATGCAGGGAAAGCTCCCTTTACACATTTACTTGGCTTCCCATTCTCCTCTGATGTTCACTGTGCTGTAAGGTGTACTCCAGAGAAATCTTCTGTCTTGTTACCAAAAACCAGGCTATGTTCTATCCCTCTGTCAACACTAAACACACCTCAAATACAAACTATTTAACGTGAAGTTAATACAAGGACAAAGGCTATGCCTATCTGGTGTACCATGAACTGTCCACACCACGTGGCACACAGACCATCCAGTACTTCTCCTTGGGATGAACAGTAGGCTGGGCCATGAGGCTAGAAAGCAGCCTGGGGACAAAACAGGGAAGACCTTAAAGGCCAGAAGTCCTGTGACCTTTAGTCTGCAGGTAGTTGGGAGAAGACAGCTGGCTCTGTGTGGCCTTGCCCTAGGCACCAACAAGAATGGCTGACTCAGCTTTTCTGGCCTCCATCAGAAGAAGCTGTTCTCCTGCTCCAGCTGGGTGGGGAGTCCTGAGAGCCGTAGTGCTGAGCTGTTATCCAACAGGACAAGACACAGAGCTCTCCTTTTCACCTAAGTTCTTAAAAACTTAGGAATAACCATCTGCCTACTCCAGCACACAGTCATGGGTGATCACCCTGAGGTACAACAGAAGAGATGTCCCCACTTCGGGTGAACGCCTGGTTCCAAAGGCATGCTAACTTGGTCCCCAAACCCACCAGTTCTGAAACAGGACATCCCCTCCCCTCCTCCTTTGAAATGCAAGTACCTATGGCTGGAACCCTCTTCCTATCAGACTGCTCTTTGTGAATGCCAGTATCATGATTAAAATATTTGGTGCCCATACCAAGCTCTGGCACAAGGGGAGGATCTCCCTGCTCAGGTTGGACCCCTGATCAGCCATTCCACAAATACTCCTGATGCCACACCCACCAGCAGAGTCTTAATCCTAGGTATATCCAACTGGTTGAACAGCTGTTCTGCTAAGACTCAGGATGACCATATGAATAAAACCACTTCTTCAAACATCACTCTACACACAACAAGGACAGCAGATGAACCTCAAAAACATGCTGTTACGGGAGCCAAAAGGTCATGTATTGTTATGATCTCATTTATATAAAAATCCATAATAGGCAAACCCAGACAGAAGGCAGGGAGTGGCTACCATGAGAAAGGAGGAGAGAGAAGGGGAGTGGCTGCTAATGGGCACAGGTCTCCTTTGCGGATGATGGAATATTTTGGAATTATAGGTGACTGGTACAACACCATGGAAGTACTAAATGCCACTGAACTAAATGTTTTAAAATGGTCATTATGGGAACTTCAATTTAAAAAATTCAAATGTTTTTACAAGTCACTTTCTTCTCTCAGTCTTGTTTTCAATATATTTTGTTAATGACATATAGCGACTGTACATATTTATGGGGTACAGTGTGACATTTCAACACATGTATATAATATGTAATGACCAGATCAGACATTTATCATTTTTTTGTGTGTGGGAACATTCAAAATCATCTCTACTAACTATTCTGAAATATTCAATTAACTGTTGTCAACCACAGTTATCTTCCTGTGATACACGATATTAGAAGTTACTGCTCCTGTAAATTGTACTCCCCTGTACCTGTTAAATATTCTCTTTCCATATTCTCCCTTCCCCTACATCTTCTCTAAACTCTGATAACCGCCATTCTACTCTCTACTTTTATGAGATCAACCATGGCATCTTTCTATGCCTGACTTATTCCACTTAATGAAATGTCCTCCAGTTCCATCAATGTTGCTGCAAATGACAGAATTTCCTTCTTTTTAGAAGCCAAATAGGATTCACTGTGCACTATGTACCACATTTTCTGTATCCATTCCTCAGCCAGTGAAAGCTTGGGTTGTTTCCATTTCTTGGCTATTGTGAATAGTGCTGAAATAAACTTACAAAAGTGCAAACTTCTTCCACATACAGATTTTCTTCCCTTTGGAGTTATAACCAGTGAGGGACAGCTCAATCACATGGTAGTTCATAGAATGTCTATCCATTCCTCTATTTTTCTATGGATCCTTTCCCATTTCTTTTTCTTTTAAGAATTTATTCATCTGAAGCTGGAGCAGTGGCTCAGAGGTTATGGTGCTTGCCTGGCATGCACGAGTATGTGAGTTCAAATCTCAGCACCATATACACAACACAGTCTCAGAGCAATGAAGGCTGCATGAAAAACTATATAAAGTTGATTCTTTCTCTTTCACTGTCTCTCTAAAAAAAAAAGAGAGAGAGAGAGAGAATTTATTCATCTTCCATTTCCAGGTTTTTACCTTCAATTGCCTCTCTCCCCAAGATTCTTTTTCCTGCTGACATATCAGCTTGGTCTCCCCAATCTAAAATTCATTCCCTGAATTGATTGCTCTCAAAATCTTATCTAGAATGATCTCAAAGTTTCATAAAAAGCAGCCAATAAGAAGAGTCTCCACTTTTTCACTTCCTATATCTCTCTAGCTCCATTTCCAGCAATAAGGCAGATAGTAAAACTGCCCTGCTATAACACATATAAAATTGACTAAGAAAAACTTGTTAAAATGAATGGATGAAGATTAATTAACCTGCAAGAAACTCAGATCAGGAATGAGTCACTGAAAAGAAGTTGCCAAGGACAATCAGACAAATGAAAGAAAATATTTGTAAACAACTTATCTGACAATGGATTAATATCCAGAATTTCCTAAGGAACTCAAAACAACTCAGAAAAAAAAATGGGCAAAATGATCTGAATATTTCTCAAAAAAGTATGATCAATAAGTATGTGAAAAAAAAAGGTTCAGAAAAAGGTTCAACATCACTATTCAGCAGGGAAGCCACGAGACCATCTTACCCCAGCTTGAATAGCTATTTTTTTTTTAAATAAATGCTGATGAGGATGAAGAGAAAGGAGAATGCTAAGACACTGTTGGTAAAAATGTAAATTAGTATAGCTATCAATAGAAAAAGTACTGAGGTCCTTCAAAACACTAAAAATACGGGGCTGGAGCAGTGGCTTGAAGGTTACGGCGCTTGTCCAGCATGCCCAAGTACATGGGTTCAAACCCCAGTACCCACCTACACAACTAAGTGTCAGAGCAACGAAAGCCTTGTGTAAAACTCAATAAAATTGCTTCTCTCTTTTTCTGACCTTCTCTCTCTCTCTCTCTCCCTCAATAAACAAGAGGGACAGTGAGAGAGAGTGAAAGAAGAGAGAAGCAATTTTTATTTAGTTTTTCACATGGCTTTCATTTCTCTGACACTTAGTTGGGTACATGGTGCTAGGGTTTGAACTCATATACTCCTGTGAGCCAGGCAAGCACCGTAACTGCCAAGCCACTGCTCCAGCCCTGTTCTTCTCTCTTAAAAAAAACTAACTAAATAGCACTACCATATAATCCCCTACTGAGTATAATACCTAAAAGTAAGTCAAAGGGGCTGTGTGCCTGTTTAGCACAGAACTGCTTAGCACATGTGAAGCAATTTCCAACAGTACTACCACTACCAAAAAAAAATTAGTATGTCAAAGACATCCACATGCCCAATCACAACAACCAAGACAGGGAATCAACCAATCAACCAAGATGCCTATAGATGGATGAAAAGATAAAGAAAAACATGGTATATATACTAAATGGAATATTATTCAACCATAAAGATGAATAAAATTGTCATGCACAGGACATGAATGGAATTGGAAGACATTAAATGAAATAATACAGAAAGATAAACATCACTCACATGGGAGCTAAAAAAGAAGTTGATGTCATAAAAGTAAAACCAGAATATTGGTCACTAGAGGTGGTGAAGTGTAGAGGATAAAGGGATAGTGACAGACTGAGTAGTAGGTACCCAAGTACTTTAAGACGGAGGAATAGTTTCTAGTGTTCTTTAGCACAGTAGTGACTATACTGTACAATAATTATGTATTTCAAAATGACTAGAAAAGAGGAATTCAAAGGCTCCTAACACAAAAATGCCTATTATCATTACATGTTGTGTGCATGTATCAAATTATCACACTGTCTCCCATGAATTATTAATTGGGACAATTATTATGTACAAATTAAAAAAACTTAAAAGAACCTTCCAAATACCCTTGGTGCTACACTGTCTAAAAGAACAGACTAAGGCTGCATGTGGGTATTTAAATTCATTAAAATTAAACTAAAAATTGAGTTCCTCAGTTGCATTAGCCATTTTTCAAGTGTTCAATAACCACATTTAACTTGCAATTACTACACAGAACAATGCAAAATACATTCCATTTAAAAGTCTCTATCTAAAAAAAAAGTCTCTATCTAGAAATACGGTAGCTCACTATATTGGTATCTGATTTGGTTAGCACAGAATCCAAGATTATAAACATCTCAAAAGAATTCCCCAGAAAATCAAAAGGAGACTAAGTAGAGCTCTATACCATCAGACATTACACAAGAACACATTAAGAGTTAAATGGTTACACAAAGCAAGATGGAGATGTGGGACATGATGCAGCAGATTTTTATTAAAACAAGAGCACTGTCCAATATCAACAATAGAATAAAAGGTCAAATAGTATCGAACAAAAAACAGGCATGAACAAAAAAGAAACTAGGTACTTTAAAACTACTCTAAATGACAGCCAACCAGAAAACCCAAATATTGCACAGCAAAGATATCAGAGAAAGGGTTTGATTTAAAAAATAAAATCAGTATCTAAACAACTATCACAGCTACACTAACACTCTCATTTACTCCTCTTAGATTTGTATTAAAAACTGACCACTATAGTATTAACAGAGCACCCAACCAATCAACCAGTGTTAGTAAGAGACATATTCATATTACTTTTACATATTATCTGAGGGTAGCCTACAGATATACTATTTGATTAAAAAAAAAGATCCAAACCAGTCCATATGATGAAGTCTAAATGTGGCATACATACATTCTGTGTTATACTCAAGACACTTAGAAGAAAACCAGAGGCAACAGCTGCTGAAATAAGGGAAAGAATGATATTTTAATAGCTAAGTAGAAGGGTGGTCTTTCTTTTAAAATATAATGAAAAGGACCTATTTATAGAAGAATTCTCAAAGTGGAGTCTACTCATCCTTAGGGTTGATTCTAGAGCCCTTTTCAGAGGTTCAATGAGACAAAAGCTACTTTCATAATACTACCTTTTTATTCTCATCTCTCTCATCAGTGTTAAGTGTTGCAGAGGCTACATGATGTGTGATATTTCAATAGATTGCAAAAACAGATAAAAGGATTCAGGTGCTTTTCATTAAGCCAGAAACCTGAGACAGGAAAAATATCAAGAATTGCCTATTTTCACAAAATTTTTTTGTGTAAACAATGTTTTTCATAAACAAATAGGTATCTATGCTTCTCAGGTAATGGACTATTATTTTTAGATGTATTAGTAATTACATTTGTGAAAATATAAGTTGAGCTAATGAATCTGAGTTGGTTAATAAGTCGTCAAAGTAAGAATTATGCTTAAATATGACATTTGTTGATATAATAAATTGGTCTCAGAAATGCTAAAAAAAGTAATTACATTAAAACTTTATTTAAGAATAATTTTAAAATTAATTTCCAATAGGGTAAATATCAATGGATATAATACACATAAATAAAAGCCCTTTGAGGTTCTTAGCAATTTTTAAAAGAACAGGTCATGAGACCAAAAAGTTTCACAGCTATCATATTTAGAATTATGTATAGAATTTCCTTCCATGTTTTATTTCTAAAGATACTGTAAATTTAGCTTCCAAACTTAAAAAGTAAGTATCATGGGGCTGGAGTGGTGGCTCAGTGGTTACAGCACTTGCCTGGCATGTGCAAGTACATGGGTTGAAACCCCAGCACCATGTAAACAACTTGTTGGAGCAACAAAAGCCACATGAAAAACTAAAAATTGATTCTTTTCTCTCTCTCATTCACTGTTCCTATTTTTTAAAAAAGTAAATATCATAAATGCACCTCAAAAATAATGAATCTTGGGGTTGGAGCAGTGAATGAGTGGTTACGGTGCTGGCCTGGCATGCATAAGGATCTGGATTTGAACCCCAGCACCACATACGCTACTATGCTATATGTTGGAGAAACAAAGGCCAGATGAAAAAATAAAACTGATTCTCTCTCTAAAAAAAAAAAAAAAGTCTTTAACTTCATGAGTTAAAACCTGGAATACAGAGTTTAAAAACAGAACATTCAAATATTAGTTTGTTAAAATTGCCATTTTGAAACTGAGCTCGCAATTAATCACATTTACAATAAGTTCATTATAATTAAAAGCACTTGTGAAATAATGACATTCTTACAGTTCCCTACTAACTCAAGTCATACGTAGTATGATATTAAGAGAAATTCAACAGGACCAATCGAACAAGAATGAGCTGAGTTTCACATTATTAAGAGAGCATAAATACAGTTTCTTTAGCCAAAGCATCACACTCACTCTTCTCCCAAGTAAGGACTCTCTCAGGGAAGCTTCCTGTGGCTAAATCACATTAGACAGTACTGCAAGTACAATAGATTTAATTATCAACTTCTGCATAAATGCTCAAGTGTTTATGTTCAAACATGCACATGAAGAGCAACAGAAGGGGGGCAAGCAGGGGAGAGGAGAAGAGGGAGGGAGGAAATGAATGAACGAATGAGTGCATGAATAAGACAGAGAAAACTACATGACTTTCCCTTCTCCAAAGTAAGAAATTAAGAGTGACATTTCACCTGTTGGAGCACATCTTTCATGATTTAGAAAAGCATTCTTTTGCAAGAGGGCAGTGTCAATGACAACAAATCCTGGATGATGTTCCACCTCCTTGCTGTAAGTGTAGCCCTTGTGTTAGGGAGAAACTTTGTGCTTTTAACTAGAGGTCAGAGCATTCATCATTAGGTCATGGCCACACAGATTTTCAGGTTTCTCCCTACAAATGTTTTGCTTGCTTTTTCAAATTGGATAACATTACAGAGAAATGCTCATAAGCCAGATCAGTGGTCTTATTAAGGGTAAATAACTTGATGTGAAGGAAGAAAGAAAAAAAATTTGTCTATTATTTGTCGTGGATGGTACAGCTGAACCATTAACAGGCACTGAAGAACATAACTGACCTCACCTTCTCCTCCACGTATCATGGCTCAGTCATGCTGCATTTGGCTTACGCTTTCAGGATATTTGGGGGCTTTGTCTTTTAAAGATATGATTAATGTAAATAACAGCCCACAATAATTCGCCACACATAAATCTTATTTTGATCAAGTCAAAGGGCAAAGAGAAGAGAAAACAAAGTTTAACTTGTCAACTCAGAATAAATGAGACCTCTTGTTTCAATCTTATTCCCTTCCTGGAGAAAGAAATATAAGTAGAGGTAATTGCAATTAAAGGGTTTTTTTTTTATGCATGGCTTATAGAAGTCATTATTTTATTAATCATATCTTACATTTATTTTTACAGTATTTTAAAAATTTTAAATACAATCAGTACAGCCTCCATTGAAAAAAATGTTTCTTTTCACCTGCAAATTCAAATTCCCTGGTTAAAATGGCCTTAGGTAGGACAGTGACCAGAGGACACAGCATCAACAGACAGGTGGAGAGGTAAAGTAGAGCTAGGCTCAATGACACATACCTGTAATCTCAGCTATTTGGGAGGCTGAGGCAGGAAGACTGCAACTTTGATGCCAGCTACAGCAACTTCCCTGTGTGTTGGGAAACACTTTAGTGGTAAAGCATCCCTGGGTTTAATCCCCAGTACTGGGGAGGGGAGACAGGCAGGCAGGCAGTATGGTACCACAGCGGGGAGAAAAATCTGAAGTGCCAAAATATTCTACACAGTTGCTCTAAAATGGTCTCCTCTCCCGTTTCTTAGGATATAGATTGTAATTTTAATTTCTATAGCCAAGTTAACTATGAAGAAGAAAGAATTTATAGAACCAAGAACTGAAACATGTGAAAATCAAGTAGCTATATTTCCTGTTTTTCAGTACAAAACTTCAAGTGTTGTTTGGGCTTCTACCATCACCAACTCAGCAGTCTGTGACCAGAAGAAACCAGGTGACAGAGGGATCAACCAGAGCCAGAAAGGTTTCTGGGAAGAAGACCCAGCAACACAGGGGAATGTATGCAAGGGAAAGGCACAGAACTGTCATTTTTAGTTTATTTTAATTTACTAATTAGCATTAACTTATTACATTTTATGTATTAAAAAACTCAAGGATATACATTTCAAATTACAGCAAAATAATTTTGGTTGAACTCTAGGAAAAAAGGAAGGTGTGGTATTATGGTATAATCATGCACTGGATAATGATGTTCAGTCAAAGATGGACCATTCATACAACCATGGTCTGTCCATGAGGCCATACAGGGGCTGACTGTAACAGAGCTGGAAACTTCCTATCACCCAGTGACATCATAGCTGTCATAAAGTCCTAGTGCCACACTACTCATGTATTTGGGCTGATGCTGGTATAAACATACCTGCTGCACTGCCAATCTTGTAAAAGCACAGCCTGCATAATTACATACTGTACATAATATCTGGTGATAGAAATAAACAAGTATGTTACTGGTTTATGTATTTACATTATACTTATTATTTTAGAGACTGTATCTCTTACAATCTCAACTGCACCACCTACATCTCCTTAATTGACTTATACTATCTAGGTTTGTGTAAGTAAACTTCTAATGATGTGTTTCTCAAAAGTATCACCATTAAGCAATGTGTAACTATGTATTTTTATTCTCCTCTGTGATTCCTGGGTCATATCTTCCAGAGCCATTGCTATTTTTTAAATCACTATAACGATAAAGTTAAACTATTTGGTCTTTTGTCCATGGTCCTTAAAGCAGCTTCAGAGCCATAACGGAGAGCCAGTCTTCTGCTGTAGTGTTTGGGCACTTCAGGCCTCAGACAGCAAAGTCTCTCCCTCTGACACACTCCTGGCCCCTCTTTCATCTGCTGCTTTTCCTGCCCAAGGACAACACAGAAAATGCAGTTTCTCTTCCCCAAGGCAGGTCACAGAAACACACTCATCTTCCCTAGCTTTTCTGTCTTGGAGCTAACCACAAAGACCTGCTTCGTCTGACAGCACAGCCGAAGGTCCTCATTCCAGAAGGGGTCCTGCCCCTTACCCAGAAGGGAGGAATGCTGCACAGAGAGGCCAAGAAGAATCTAGACAGACCTCAATGGGTGTCCCCACTCAGCCTGTTAGCATCGACCATGCCCTTCTGTCCAATCCCACTGACCACGCTTCAACCACGCCTATGCAACAAAGCCTACATAAAACCCAAGCACAGGGTTCCCAGGGTTTCTGGACAGCTGGACATGAGGAGTCTCACCAGAAGGTGGAGAAGAATTCATCCACATGTGGGAAGGGTGGCTTGCTCCAACTCCACAGGCCAGAGGCTCCTGTGCTAGGAACCGAAGGGCTAGACCTTGCCCTATGTATCTCCTCATCTGACTACTTATTTGCGTCCTTTAAAATAAACGTTATAAATGTAAGAATGTCACTCCTGAGTTCTGCAAGCAGCTCTAGGAAATCAATGGAACCCAGGTGGGTGAGGTCATAGTAATTTCACTTTGTAGCTGGTTGGTCAGAAGTTACAGAGGCCCCAATTTGCAAATGGTTATCTATGGAGGTTGGTACATGGCACTGAGCCCTCAAGCTATGGGAACTAATCCTACTTCTACAGAGATAGTATCATAACTGAACTGAATTAGAGGACATTCAACTGTGTCTGCTGTGTAAATGATTGCTTGCTTGGTTTGTGGGGAAAACCCATAAACATTTCTTGTCAGAAGTGAACTGTGTTGAGAATGCAGAAGGAGAAACTGAGTTTGAATTTTTCTGTTATCTACAAAATAAGTGACATACTGGATTTCTAAAAATCCAGTATGTCTCTTCACTGTAGAAATTTAAAGAAAGGGTATACACACCACCAATGATAAGATATCCTGCATCCCCTAGCCTCAAGGTCCAGTTCCCACTTAGTCTCTCTCCATCTGTATTTGGTACTCCTCAACCTCCAATTGCAGAAACCAAATCCTGAATTTCTCACCCTCCTCACCATCGTTATCCTTCTGATTCCCTTATTTCTGTTACTATCCCCCACAAACTTTGCCAAGAATGTAGCCCTGAAAGCAGGTCAGTCAGATTTCTCCTCCTCTTCTGGACACCAAGCCCACCAAGCTTCAGGTCCTACTCATGTTTCTGATATTTTGGTCATTCCTTCCTCCAGCCTCAGCCTTGTCACCTCTTTTTCAGAACAGTCTTCTATGGCCTTCCTCTCATCCAATCCCTCTGATGTGAATATGACAGACCTTTCCAGGAGCAGCTCTTATCCAGCCTACAAACAAATACTGACCATTTTATCTTCTAGTTTAGGAGATCAGATGCACGAAATGAGTCTTGGTGGAACAAAATCAAGGGACCAGCAAGGTGACATTCCCTTTTAGAAGCTCCAAGCCACAATCCTTAGCTTTTCCCTTTCCAACTTCTAGAGGCTGCCTGCATCTCTTGGCTCCTCCATCTTCAAAGGCAGCAACACAAGGGAGTCTCCTTAAAAGGCCATCTTTCTCACTCTTTTCTCCCTCCCTCTTCCACAGTTAAGAACTGAGATCATACTGGGCCTACCTGGAAAGTCCAGAGCACTCCTCCTACCTTAAAGTCAGTTGATCATCAACCTTAACTCCTCTTTGCCTATAACCTGACACATTTCCAAGAGCTGGGGATTAGGACATGGATATTTGCTATGGTCTGGATGTAGTTTTATCTCCCTTCATGTGCTGGAAGCCTGATTCCTAATGTGTCAGTGTGAGAAGTGGTAGAATTTTTAAGATGTGGAGCCTAGGGGAAAGTAATTAGGTTGTTGGGGGCACTGCCTTCAGAAAGGATTGATGAAATTCAACGATCCTCCTGTAAGAATGGGTTGTTCTAAAAAGAGCAGGACATTTTCCTTCTTGCTAACTGATTTCCTGCCCCATTATCTCACCCTCTTGCATGTGCTCCCACCATGCATCTACCATGTTGCAACAGTCAACGGAACCCTCAACCAGAGGCCAAACCAATGGAGCCATCTAATCTTGAACTTTCTACTTCTAAACTATGAGCTAAATAAACCTCTTTAAAAACTAAATAAATCACCCCGGTGTCCCTCACTGAAAGAATGGATCCAAAAACTGTGGTACATTTATACCATGGAATATTACACAGCAATTAGAAACAATGATATTGCAGCCTTCGAGGGTAAATGGATGGTTATGGAAGAGATCATGATGAGTAAAATCAGCTTAACCCAGAGATCTAAGGGTCGATTGTCTCCACTCATCTGTGGAGGTAGGGACTAGACCCTGGACAATGAGAAAGTTGGTCTAG